>QRFJ01001079.1:397495-502938 GCA_006176705.1 Cocos nucifera | reverse complement strand
AAAAGATAAGAGATTCCATGTTCTTAGATCTAAATCATTTAATTTTAATTTTTCTGATTTCAGATCTGATCACATCTCATGTGACATCTGAAATCACTTTATTTTCTAATTAAAATAAAATTAAAATCAGATCTAAACAATTTAGAACCATGGCTCTGATACCAGTTGAAGGGAAATCCTGATTTCCCGGTCCAGGTTCGTCCAGATCTGATTAGATCAAGAGTTATATTTCAAAAATTTTCTCTTGATCTCAATCAGATCTTGATATATTTCAGATCTAATTCTTATTTTTTTAATAATAAAAATAAACAAGATAAATTAAATCAATATTTAATTTACCTGATTTGGGTACTCCTATTCCCTGTAGATGATCCTGATTGCAGTGGAAGTTCTGGATCTTAGCCACGCAAGCGCCTGGCCTCTACCGATATCCACTCGGGTTGGATCTAGAGATCCTCTTCTTCTCTATCACACCTCCAAAAATCAGATCTGGATCTGATCTGGAGGATCTTCAAAAACTCTTTTGAAGATCTGCAGTCGTCCTTTGCAGCAGCGCAGCCTCTTGCTTTTGATCGCCTTTCCTTGATCTGAATTGCACCAACCAAAGTCCAAAACACCTTTTGGACGTGGAGAGCAAGGGGAGAAGAGACTATGGCATGGAGAAGGAGGGGAGAGGCAGCCTTGGGGCGTGTCTAATAGCATTCACTCTTAGAATTAGGGTTGGGCGCAGGGTCTTATTTATAGACCTCTTGTGATCCAACTCTCTTCTCTCAACCAATCACAACCCTTTGTGAAATCAGATCTAAATCTGATTGGTTGGAATAGAGACCCCTGGATTCCTCCTTAGAGGGTGCCTAAGACAAGTCAAACTGGATTCTTAGTAGAACTCTGATTGGAATCCAAAAGGGAGGTGGAGTCCTTTGTCCAACAAGGACTCCTAGGCGCCTCCTACTTGGCTACGCCACCCTTGGCGTGCGCCCTTCTCCTTGCCAGGTTCTGGCAAGGGGGACAGGCCCCCACCACTCTCCAATAGGTGCATGACATGTGGTCAAAAGTCAAAGGGTGAATGGTCAACATTTGACCAGTCAAAGGTAGACTTTTGATCAAAGTCAAAAGAACAAGAAATGGCAGGTGACCAAAAATGGCAGGTAATGTCTTACAAATAAGACAACCTATTCTGACTTGGACAACCTCCAGTCAGACCATATGAAGGCCTCTGATTTGAGCACAAACTCCTTTGGCTCAGTTAGGACAACTTATTTATGATAGTAAAAGAAGAACGTTAGGTTCAATCGAGTGCTAGCACGATTTCCTTGAACCTAATTGAATCTCATTCAGATCAATTGAACCAGATCAGTTCAATTGATGATCACCAGATTCAAACCCTTGTTTGTGTGACCCTGTTAGGTTCAGTTCTGTATGGTAATGGGATATGTCATGATCTCTATCATAGACATCATCGAAACTCCTTTCGATGGATCAGAACTCTTCTGATTCGAATAGCTAGAATGATCGATCATCTAAATCATTCTAATTGCTCCCAAAATCCACCAGTGACACCTAGCAGTATATGGTGGCAACCCATCAGAGCTGAATGTGAACCTCTTGGTGCAGCTACCTGTGTGATTAAGTTCTTTTATCTTGAGCCCCGATCAGATTAGGGTTAAGGTGAACTCGTCAAACCCTAGTCTCTATCATATGATGTAATCATTCGATTCGAGTCCAATGTGAAAATCTAAATAGAAACTCTTTCTATTATTTCACTCTGCCATGGCCATGGGCTTCAAAACTTGATTCTCATGATTATCATAGGGCTGCTCCTCTACCACCGAGGTAGATAGATCCCATCTTGATGCAATCCAGTTCCTACAAAGAACATGTCACAGCCAACATACACCTCAGGGTTCCATATGGCTAGGAGACCGAGTAATGGTGTAGTCAAACTATAACACCCTCAAGGTGAACTACCGATGCATCTCAGGTCAAAGAACTAGACACACTACTGCAGCATCGAGTCAGTCATTGACGAGAAGGTAGACTTCCTAATGACTACTCGAGGTGGTCACGCTCAGTGCCCTCGTTCTCTAACGAGTACCTGTACTCTCGCTCCGGTGTCTCCACACCGTAGACTCAAGACTCATCTACTAAAGAGAAGCGATCGTACACCAACCTTCCGGATCAATCACCATCCTCATGATGATCCTATGGTCGGGAGCTGTTTATGAGTTAATAATGATTATTCATGTCTTAAATTTTCAACTCTTGAAAATATGAATTATCATTACCATTAACTCAAAGGATGTATCACAGACACTAAATACACATGTGTGATAGAAAATAATCCATTTTATAAATTATAGTCAAAATTATAATTTTGCCCCTAGAAGTGTATTACAAGTGTCAGCCAATTCTGGCTTCTAGGGCACATATATCTAACAAGAACCCTATTATAGGATATCAAGGCAAGGCTTGAAAGAGTAAGGAGGACTTAGATGGATGAACTCTACCATGTACTCTGAGCATACTGAACTATGCAAAGGCTGCCAACTAGAGAAACACCATTTGCCTTTGCCTTTGGAATGGAGGCGATCATCTCGATCAAGCTCAAGCTTCCATCGATATGGGTCGTGGCCTTTAATGAGTAGCATAATTCATAGGACCTCAGAGCTAATCTTGACCTACTGAAAAAAAAATGAGAAGAAGCCCAAGTTTGAATGGCTGCTTATAGATGAAGGGTAGCCCGATACTGCAACTTTAGAGTTAAGGATAAAGTATTCAGAGTGGGAGATTTGGTGCTTCGACGAGTAGCTATTTCTCAATCCTAGAACTAAAAAAAGCTCACTCCAAATTGAGAAGGACCCTACGAAGTCAAGAAAGTCGTACGGCCTAGGACATATTACTTGAAGAAGCTCAGAGGAGCTGATCTACCCTGATCATGGAACTTGAAAAACCTATGGATGTATTATCAATGATTTGGTTGCAATAAGATCCCTTTACTTTAACACCCCGATCCCTATTATAAATTTGTAATGGTGAGAAACAACTTTTCAAACTTAGTTACGCAACAAAAATAGCCACGTTAGGAATAGGAGAAGAACCTCATCCTAACATGAGCAAAGTCGAAGGCCTCATTAATCTAAGATGAGATGAGGGGAGAGACCCTATCAACAGTCCTAATGTATCCCTACAGCCACATTAGGAATAGGAGGAGAACCTTGTCTTAACATAAGCAAAGCCGAAGGCCTCGTTAATCTAAGATGAGATGAGGGAAGAGATCCTATCAATGATCCTGATGTGCCCTACAGTCATGTTAGGAACAGGAGGAGAACCTTATCCTAATGTGAGCAAAGTCGAAGGCCTCGTTAATCTAAGATGAGATAAGGAAAGAAGTCCTGTCAATGGCTCTAATATGCTCCTACAGCCACATTAAGAATAGGAGGAGAACGTCATCCTAATATGAGCAAAGCTGAAGGCCTCGTTAATCTAAGATGAGATGAGGAGAGAGGCCATGTCAATGGCCCTAATGTGCTCTTACAGCCAGGGTAGAAATAGGAGGAGAATCTCATCCTAACTTGAGTAAAGCCGAAGGCCTCATTAATTTAAGATGAGATGAGGGGAGAGGTTATGTTAATGGCCCTAATGTGCCCCTACAGTCATATTAAAAATAGGAGGAGATCCTTATCCTAACATGAGCAAAGTTGAAGGTCTCATTAATCTAAGATGAGATGAGGAAAAAGGCCTTGTCAACGGCCTTAATGTGCCCCTATAGCCATGTTAGGAACAAGAGGAGAACCTCATCCTAATGTGAGCAAATTAATCTAAGACGAGATGAGGAAAGAGGCCCTATCAATGATCCTAATATACCCCTATAGCCCCATTAGGAATAGAAGAAGAACCTCATCCTAACATGAGCAAGACCAAAGATCTCATTAAACTAAGATGAGGCGAGGAGAGAGGTCCTCTCAATGATCCTAATGTGACCCTACGATCGCACAAGGAAAGGAAGAGAATCTTGTCCTAACGGGAGGTAGACCAAGGCCTTATTAATCTAAAATGAGAAGAAGAAAAAAGCCCTACTAGCGATCCTTATGTATATCCCCCCTACGACTATGTCAAATACGAAATGAGGAACCCCATCCTAGTTCGTGAAAGGGCCCCCCAGCTCGGCATCCACAACAAGCATCTCATTAGAAGACAAAATAAAGAAAAATGAGGTGAAGAAAGTAGAGCCATGAACAAGCATTGAATTTGTATAAGAAAATGATGAAAAAGCTCTCGCTGCTACTTTCTTAGGACTTCGGACTCAACCTCAGCATTCTTAATGGCTTGCTGCTCGCATGATAGCTGGATCTTTAGCCATTGAACCTCATCCTTCTCCCTCCCAACCACTTTCGAAAGCTCATCCAGAGTCCTCGTCAAGGAGGGAACCTGCTCGGATCCCCTACTCATACTAGATTGATGACTGCCATCAAGTTATTTTTGAAGCTGGGTCACCTCGCTGTTAACAGTATGAAGCTTTTGCTCAAGCTTGGATATCCTCTCACTCCAACCCAGCCGATAGATATCATAAATGTGCTCGGCATCATGCAACTGCTTCTAAAGCACAAAAAACTTCTTCACCAATCCCACTCACATCACACCTTATTAGAAGACCACGGCGAACTCCCCTCCAATAGCTGAATCTTCTCCTTCACTGTCTAAAGCTCGACTTCGAGGAAGTTGACCTTCGCTGTCAATGCCCAAGACTTATCACTGGCACTTTTCTTAAGCTCTGCTAACTCCCTCTAGAAGCTATCCTTCTTGATGGCGAAGGTCGTGGAATCTTTCATATGCAGCTTACGAAGGTGGGTAACCTCAATTATTGCCTCAGATATGTTCTTTCTAGATTTTTGGAGTTTATCCTCAATCTTTTTTAATTTTTTTTTCAAGTGGTGAACTTTCTTCTTCAAATTTCTAACTATCGATTTTAAAGAAATTTCTTGAGGTAACGGCTTGGCATCAATGGGGGACTGCATCTAACGCATGAAAAGCACTCTAAGCTATTGATTAAAAGTTTTACTCTTATTGATTAAAATATTTTTGAGTATAGGATAAAGCAAAAAAGGAAATACAACTACTAAAGACCTCCGACCTCCGACCTCCGAAGGAGAAGCAGTAGAGGAGCTCGACACTCCAGGAGTAGCCATAGGCTTGAGAATAGGTTCGACCGGCACTTCAGAGACAACCTCAGGCTCCTACATGGGCTCGGGCACCTAGATAGCAGGCTCAAAGGATTCGAAGACCAATTCGATGGGGGAGGGATCAAATGCAGCACTGGATGGCCCCACTTCTTCATCGGGCTCCTCTTTCAAGAAGCTGAGATGAAACTCGAAAAACCTTCAGGCCACCCTACCTTCATAAACTTTGAAGCCCTTTATGAATGCCTTCTGGCTGAATGTGATATTTAAGTCCTTCATTTTGGAGGAGGCTTTGAACTCCTCCATGGCTCGGGCTGTCACCTTCAAAATAGACTTCGACATTCTGACTTCCAGCTCGGCGACCTTGATCTCAGCCTCCTTCTTTTTCTCCTCCTCTAGGGCTAGTGTGGCCTTGAGCTCAGTCGAGATGAGCTCCTCCTTTCAAGGCGCTCCCCAGAGACTCTCATTTTCCACTGCCTTCTTCTCTGCGAGGTGCTCAGCATCGATAACCTTTCCCTGAAGGCAATCAATCTCAGCTCGAAGGTCCCCTTGGACCTTCAGTGCTTCCACCTCCTGGCGATTTATCCTCTTGAGGTGGGCTAGTATGTGGTGGTCTGACTATCATGGACAAGTCACAGTAAGATAAAGGAAAGAAGGGAGGAAAAGTAAAAAAAAAGTGCGGCAAGATGATTACCTTAAGAAAAGTTTTGAGAAACTCCCAAACAAACTGCATCCGATCAAGGTCAGCTAGGTGGTCCACCTCTTCGAGCAGGGTGAACTTGTCTGTCAGATCCTGGATGATGTTTGGGTTGTCCAAAAGATCCGCCCCCATATCATCGCTGTCGCTGTTGCTTGATCCGCTCGGACAAGCCTTGCGGACCACCTTCATAACAACAGCCTTCTGCTTCTTCTTAACATCTCCATCCCCTCTTTCCCTCTTAGTGGAGGGCTCCAACATCGGTCCTCTTGCAAGAAGGCTTGAGGATGTGGGAGGCTGAGAGCCCGTGCCTCCGATGCTGCCCTCGATGATAAGAAGGACCACGACACCCAGAGCGACTTTGGGAGCAGCCATGGGGATGCCTGAAACCTCGAAACTCAGGCCACCAACCTTTGCCCTCTTCAAACTCCCACCTGGGGCCACCCCCTTCCTCTTTTCTTAGGCATAAAGGCTCTTGGTGAGCCTTTCCATAGCGTTAGTATACATCTCTCCAACAAAGAAAAAGCTATAGTCAACTAAGGTACATATGAAACTTTATGAGAGTTCATATGTATATTTATATACATACATATAAACATATTTAATACTGGTGGGGTTAAGAGGAATCAAGCCAAGATTGAATAAGATCTGCTCCTTTAGAAGATTGGGAAGGAGAGGAGCTTGGTATGCCTTGAGCGTGTTAGAAGACTCGAGGTCAGCTCCATCTAAACTAGGGGCTCGATGGACTAACTCTCTAAGGAAGCCCTAGGGGGGAAGGTCAAGCATTAAGGTCAAACATTGGATGAAGAAGTACTTCTTCTTCTAGTTTTAAATGAAAGAAGGAGCACCTTTTAGTAACCCCTTCTTGCCGAATTGGGAGGAGAAGTACCACCAGTCCTTTGTGAAAGGATGGCATTTGAAGATGTAAAAATTTTGAAAGAGTGAGATGGTTGGCCGGACTTCGATCAGATGAAAAAGAGAAAGCAAGCTAATTACGAACCGTAAGAAGTTCGGTATGATGGAAGCAAAAGAAATGTTCAAAAAGTAAAAAGGTGCGATGATGAAAGGAGGAAGTGGAAGTTGAAGCTTGATGCACAAGGCTTCTAGGTACAAACAAAACCAACCGAATGGAGGCAAACTAGCACGGTCGCCTGACCCAAGGAGTTCAAGGTCATACTCTGATGGGATGTCATACTATATCCTAATCAGGAAGAGGTCGTTTGGAGTATGTATAGAAGAAATGGTATCCAAAATAAAAGACTAATGGAACATACTTTTAGAATTAACCTTGGCTAGAGGAGTAGAGTTTAGAAAGGTCGGCCCGGATGAGCTCCATGAACCGATAGATTGGAAGGTTTTGAAAGACATACAGATCAAAATAAACCCCAAAAGAATTCTTAAAAATCAAAAAAAATGAAATGCAGAGACTCCCTAGAGAAAACCAAAAGATCAAGAAATTTAAGAAGTATGAATGCTTAAAGAGAAGAATTGGAAAGCTAACCTAAGTCGAAAAAGGTGAGAAGATGGTGAGCACGACGAAAATCAAGCAGAAGAGTGCCTGGGAGTAGAGAGGGCGTGAGAAGGAACCGAAACTCTTAGGTGGAAGGAAGGCGAAGACTTGGGAAGGAAGAAAGAAGACTCGGATAGAATGGATTCCAAAGGAGGAAGAAAGGCCCTTAATAGCCAAAGGAAGTCCAAAATAGTTATGATTACAGATCTCATTCGACTAATCTATGTGTGCCGTGTGTCCCACTCATCATGGTAGAGAAGTGGTGATGGATAGATCTTTAATTGCATCATACCTTGAGCAGAGTTTCGATGAGAGGCTTAAAAAACATCTTTTTGGATCACCTCATATTTATGAAGTTTCGGCGCCAGCGTGGTAGATGTCAAGACATCCCATCTTGATGGGCGTGGGAGACTAAAAAGAACTTCAATAGTTGCATCTATACTTTCTTTCTTTGAGTTTCGAACTCGAGAGTAGGGGAACTATTGTTGGGGATAAATCTGCTTCCGTCGAAATTTAGCTAAATGTCTAGTCCCAGAGCAATCTCGATCATCCACCTATCATTAGATCCCCTTCAGATGAACTTGAACAGTGAGAGTGGCCTCCTAGGCAGTCTAGCCTGGCCAGCTTAGGGGTCAGTCGAACTCCTCCCAGACTTCACCTTCAGTCGGACCTCTCTGCCAGTCAAACTCCTCCTGGACTTCTCCCTCAGTCAGACTTCTCCTCCTATCGAATCCCTCCACCAGTCGAACTCCTGTCGGACTTCTCCTTCAATCGAACTATTTCATCAGTCGAACTCCTTTCGGACTTCTCCATCAGTTGAACTCCTCTCGAACTTCTCCTCCAATCGGACTTCTCCTATGGATGAACTCCCCCCGGACTTCTTCTTCTAGTTGCTTGAAGGGTCCTACTTGGTCAAGCTTCTCTCCCAACAAGATTCCATCCGAATCCCTTCCAGTAGCCCGAAAGGATCTCGGCACACGTCGTCAATATAGCAAATAGTAAGCAACAGCCTACGCACAGTCAACCTCAATAACCTTCGAGCCCCTTTGGAATAATAATAACTAGAAACCCTTCATCGCTAGCAGCTACCCTACCCAAATTTCAGCTATCAGGTCCTAACAGGCTGGCACATCACGACAATAGGAACTACTCTCTATAACAAACTACATGTGGCTCTGAATGGCCTACTATCAGACAGTTATGGCTGTCACTATCAGTTTGTTATGAGCTATGCCTATATAAGAGACTCTCTAGATACACCTTCTTCAAGCTCTTGATTTCTTTCAAAAAACTCTACAAAAATCTCACTAAGCATTCCATTTTTGTTGGCCAAAAGAGCTGACTTGATCGTCGGAAGGTCTTACCAGAGCCACTACTCCCGACTCTATATGAAACTTGTTTTGTAGATCACCAACGGCGACCTCATCTTCTCCAACTCCAGCCTTGATTCTAGTGACAACCAGATTTTGTACCAACAATCAGCTATAGGGTAATCTTTTTAGAAAGAAATTATTGCCTTAAAGGATGAACTTAAGAAAGTTCGACTGGTAGAAGAACCAAAATCAGTAGCTGAACCTAAACCAGATTTAATTAGATCAAACATGGAGCTTAATGTACTTGCACCATTAAGACGATCCGATAGAGTACCACATCAGCCAGACAGTACTATAATTTCTTTATCTAGGATGATGATCTCATTAAACTTGATGAGAACAATGAGGATCCAATTACCTATATGGATGCAATGCAGAGGCTTGATTCTGAGAAATGGCTTGAGATCATGAAATCCAAGATGGAGTCCATGAAGATTAATGATGTGTGGACATTGCTTGACCTACCAGAAGGTGTTAAATCCGTTGGATGTAAATGAATCTTCAAGAGAAAAAAGGGTACAGACGGGAAGGTAGAGACCTATAAATTTTATTTGGTTGTCAAGGGGTATCATCAACATTATGATATTGACTATGACGAGATGTTGTCCTCTATATCAATACTCAAATTCATTCGGATTATACTTATAATAGCTGCACATTTGGACTATGAGATCTGATAGATAGATGTGAAGACAGCTTTCCTAAATGGAGAGCTAACTGAAGAGGTGTATATGATGCAACCTAAAGAGTTCACATCCATAGATGAGTCTAAGGTGTGCAAGCTTCAAAGATCCATTTATGGATTAAAGTAGGCATCTCGGAATTAGAACATGCATTCTGATAAGATAATCAAAATGCATGGCTTCATTAAGAATGGAGAAGAGCCTTGCATTTATTAGTGGACAAATGGTCCGATAGTTATATTTCTTGTCATATACATGGATGATATTCTCTTAATCGGAAATGACGTTCCTGCAATGCAGGGAATAAAAGTATGCTTGTCATCTCAATTCTCTATAAAGTACTTGGGTGAAGCATTCTACATCCTAGGGATGAAGATCTATAGGGATAGATCTAAGAGGATGCTTGGGTTATCCTAGTCCTCATACATAGAAAATATGCTGAAGAGGTTCAACATGGAGAATTTTAAGAAGGGCTATCTTTTGATAGACCATAAAATTTTTCTCTCTAAGAAGGATTATTGAATAACTCCTGAAGAGAGTGTATGAATAAAATCCCATATGCATCAATAATGGGATTTATCATGTATGTCATGACATGTACAAGACCACATGTGGCATACTCACTAAGAGTAGTGAGTAGATACCAATTTGATCTAGGAAAGAACCATTGGAAGGTGGTGGAAATCATCTTTAAGTATTTGAAAAATACTGTGGACTAGTGGCTCATTTATGGTGAGATAGATTTGAAACTTATAGGATTTATAGACTCCAGCTTTCAATCTGACCATAATGATAGCAAGAGTGCATTGAGTTATATCTTTACCCTAAATGGTGGAGCTATCTACTAGAAAAATTTCAAGCAACATACTATGGCAGACTCAGTATGTGAGGTGGAGTACATTGCAACATCCGATGTTACAAAGAAAGCTATGTGGCTGAGAAAATTTATCACCAGGCTTGGAGTAGCACTCTTCCTAGATGGTCCAGTCCTGCTCTACTGCAACAGCACTGGAGCCATTGCTTAGATGAAGAAATGAAAGGCACACTAGTGGATGAAGCACATACTTTATTGCTACCACCTAATCCAGAAGATCGTGGATCGAGGTGATGTCGATCTTCAGAAGATCGATGAAAAGGAGAACTTGGCCGACCCCCTCACTAAAGCCTTAGTGGTAAAGGAGTTTGACGACTATAAGTCGAAGATGGGTATTAGATACTACACCAAGTGGCTTAGGATAAGTAAGAGTTGTTGAAAAATGTATCACAAAGCCAATCATCAGTCTAATGATAGTCATGCTATTTTGTAAATATAAAAAAAAATATTTATGAATAAAACATTTATTCTAGCATTTTTCATCATAAATTTATATCTTCTAATGAACTCCTATGTTGTGATGAAGTTCTTAGGACTATTTATATTCGATAAAGAGAGGATTTATCTATTAGTCCTTAAAATTATTCACGATCAGATGATATATTATTAATCAAGATGATAATGTTTATCGAGTATAGGTCATTATGTTCCATATGGGTTGGTTGTCCCCTTAACCAAGAAGTGTGAAAATATTAGCATGGCATACAGGTGAGATGTAGGGATACATCATCATGGAACATGACCAACTTCAAAGTATTTTACTATCAAAAATTGCTCTGATGGGATATGGGTATAAGTGTCTCTTAGATCTAAGATTGTCATCGTGGCTTGCAAGCAACTCACTGTGCTTTGATACTGGACTATCTGAATTTTTAATTTAGTAATGGAAGATTTCTCAGCATAGTAAAGTACTTGTGAAGTTAGTGAGTGATCAAGATGGGATTGACCGCTCTAAGAGTTTGGAGAAAATATATCGCTATATTTCAATTTAGCAAAACCTTAGCCAGGATAATCTATATCATGGATTTGATATTTTGAAATATAATGTGGATGACCTATTTAGGATTGATAGTTAAACCCTGAGTTATCCTATGAACATTTTGGTTAAGGAGATGAATTATATAAAAACTATATCCATATGGATTCTAAGAGTATTACTTTATACATTATTAAATGGTCATTTTGATTAGTACAAAAATTTATTTCTATGCTATTGGCTTAGATTCGAACCTATAGGGTCACACACATCAGAGATCTCGATCTGATCGGATAGTTGATCAATGATTAAAAATTATTTTAGGGTTAAATAATTAATATGATTAATGTTTGACCTAATACAAGTATTGCAGGAGGATCGATTAGCAATTGGATTGCTAATTAGTTAAATCTGATAGAGCTAAAGGGCTGAGATTAAGTCTAATTGAATAAGATCCAATTAGGTTTGATTTGGACTTAATTGGATCAAGTCCAATTGGTTTATGGGATAAGCCAATTGTAAGAAAGAATAATTTCCAATTGAATTAGAACTTGAGTACACCTAATTTTTAATTTAATTAAAAATTTAAATTTAAATTAAATTAGATTTAATCTAATTTAATTAAGCTCTAAATTAGACTAGGACTCCTTCTTTGCGCCATTTTCTCTTTCTCGATGCCCCACCCTTGGCTATGGCATGTGAAATCTAATTTTTAGAGTGGCTCCATGCCAATCCTTGAATTCGTAACCCTCTTGGATGGTTTGTGGTCTTGGATTTGATTAAAACTAAGAAATAGTCATGATCTTAAAATCTATTTGATAGAGTTTTACAAATCCAAAACTCTATCTATTTATGATGCCATCACTTCTTATTTTTTTCTGAAATTTTTGTGGGAATTATGAGGCTTATTGTGCACCTAAACCAGGGTCTTCATGCCTAAAAATATTATGGAGCTACCCAAGAGTTGGGCACCCTAATCCTACTCTCCTTTGGACTCTCTTTCTAGATGTTTGACCTAGACTGGGAATTTTCTCTAACTCTCTATATAAAAAAAGTTAGGCCATGATTTTTTTAGAGGTTTTACATTTAAGAGAGAGGGCTTGGGTATGGGAGACTTGGGCACCTGAAAGCTTTAGCCGTGAGTTTTTCTAAAGGCACAAATCATTGTGCCTAGGTGAGAGGAAAGGTCCAGAGAAGAAGGGCCTTCTCTAGTGTTTGTATTTTATATCTTCTTCCACCAATTTCTCATGGCTCTGGTCCCTTATTCTACCTTATGTCTCAGATCTCCAGAGCACCTACCAAGCCCCTTAAGATTCTCACACTTGAATCTCAAGTATGTGGAGGGCTACACACTGCCTCCATCCTAGGATAACTTTTGTCCTAGCCTTAGGACTCATACCTATCCTAGTATCCTGGAGCCAACATCCTGACTCCTCCTGTAGCCTCTCAAGGATTGGGAGCACTATAAATCTTAATAGAGGCTTTTGAGCTTGGCGGCGTGCTATTCATGATGAAAGTAGGTTGTCGAAACTTGAAATCAGGCTAATTGAACTTGAAGGTCATCTTTTAAGTGGTGGATATTGAACTCACAACTGGATTCTAGGCTTGGAGCCTATTTGTGCTATCTTGACTACTTTCGAAAGTTTGGCTACCTTCAAGGTCAGCCAAGGGTGGGTGCAAATGCTCTGATTCAGAGGGCTGGAGGTTAGAAAGGATGGTGGGTTCTTCAATTAAGACTGTAGTCATGCTCTTTTAGGGAAGCTCGGTGAATGTCCAAGGTCAACTCAAAGATGGGATGAAGGGGTACTAAGGTTAATTGCTTGCAAAATGGTCTCTGCTCATTCTAGATTGAAGATTGGACTCATGCTGGTGGCGAGGTCCTCTTATTGACTTAAGTTCATCCAGTCGAGGTCCTTAGTGTAGAAGTGCCAAGATCTGCTGTTTGTAGGATGAAGTAGAGAAATTCGATAGCCTTCAAGATCGGCCACTAGTTGAAATCAAATAGGGTGGGGGTTCTAAATTTGTGGGATGGCTGCCATCTATTCGAAGCTAGAGATCAAAATCAGTCGAATGGCAACTTCATCTAGCCAGAGTCCATAGGATAGTTTTGGGAAGGTCTACAGTTGTCAGGAGAAAGTTGGGAGGATTGTTGCTGAGAAGGTCGGCTTGGTCAAAGTTTGGACTTGGTCCTTACTACTCCAATTGGCACTATATCAAGATCGGGCATTCGGTTGGATTTTGGCGGAAGCAATTTTATCCCCAACAAAATCATTGCATCAGTTACTAGATTAGAAGCCATTAGACTTTTGCTTGCTTATGCATATTTTATAAACTTTAAATTATTTCAAATGGATGTTAAAAGTACTTTTCTAAATGGATATATTGCTGAAGAAGTATATATAGTGCAACCACCCAATTTTGAAAATCATGCCTTTCCTAACCATATTTTTAAATTAAATAAAATTATTAGAAAATATATTCCAAAGCCAATCATCAGCCTATTGACGATTGTACTATTTTTAAATATAAATAATTTATTAATAAATAAAATATTTATTTTTATATTTTTTATCATAAATTTACATCTTCTAATGAACTCCTATATTATGATGAAGTCTTTAGGACTATTTAGATTCAATAAAAAGTAGATTTATTGAATAGTCCTTAAAACTATTCATGATCAAATGATACGTTATTAATCGGGACGACAATATTTATTGAGTGTAGGTCATTGTATACCATATGGGTTGGTTGTCCTCTTAACCAAGGAGTATGGAGATATTGGTATGGCATACAAGTGAGATATAGGGATACATCATCACTGAATGTGATCAATTCTAGAGCATTCTAGTGTCAAAAATTGCTCAGATGGGAAATGGGTATAAGTATCCCTTAGACTTGAGATCACCATAGTAGCTTGCAAGCAACTCACCATGCTTTGATGCCAGACTATCTAAATTTTTAATTCAATAATGAAAGATTTCTTGGTATCGTCAAGTACTTATAAAGTTGGTGAGTGATCAAGATAGGATTGACCACTCTAAGAGTTTGGAGAAAATGCATCGTTGTATTTCAATTAGCAAAATCTTAGCCAGGATAATTCATGTGATGGATTTGGTATTTTGAAATACAATATAGATGACCTATTCAGGGTTAACAGTTAAATTCTGAGTTGTCCTATGAGCATTTTGATCAAAGGGATAAATTTTACGAAAACCTTATCCACATGGATTCTAAGAGTGTTGCTTTATACATTCGACCTATCCGGCCATCGATTACCATTACTAGATGGTTACTTTGATTAGTATAGAAATTTATTCTTATGCTACCAACTTAGGATCGAACCTATGGGGTTATATACATAAGAGATCTCGATCAAATCAGATGGTTGATCAATGATTAAGAATCATTTTAGGATTAAATAATCAATATGATTGATATTTGACCTAGTACAACTATTGCAGGAGGATCGACTAGTAATCGAATTTTTAATTGGATCAATCTATTTGAGCTAAAGGGCTAAGATCAAGTTTAATTGAATAAGATTCAATTAGATTTGGTTTAGACTTTATTGGATCAAGTCCAATCGATTTATGGGATAAGCCAATGGTAAGGAAGAACAATTCCCAATTGAATTAAGACTTGAGTGCACTTAATTTCTAATTTGATTAAAAATTTAAATCAAAATTTAATTTAATTTAATTTAATTTAATTTAATTTAATTTAATTGGGCTCCTAATTCAATTAGAAATATCATTAATCAGGTTGCATCATGATCTATTTTGATTGGGCTAAAGAATTGGTTTGACTAGTCAAAGCAAGAAGTCATAGTTAGACTAGGACTCCTTCCTTACGCCATTTTCTCATTCTCCATGCCCCACCCTTAGCTATGATATGTGAAATCTAATTTCTAGAGTGGCTTCATGCCAATTCTTGCACCCATAACCCTCTTGGATGGTTTGTGGTCTTGGGTTTGATGAAAACTAAGAAGTAGTCATGATCTTAAACTCTATTTGATAGAGTTTTACAAATCCAAAACTCTATCTATTTATAATGCCATCACTCCTTATTTTTTCCTAAAATTTTCATCGAAATTATGAGATTTATTGTGCATAAAACCTAGGTCTCCATGCCTAAAAATATTATGGTGGTGCCTAAGAGTTGGGCGCCCTAATTCTACTCTCTTTTGGACTATCTATCTAGGTGTTTGATCAAGACAGGGACTCTTCTCTAACTCTCTATATAAAAGGAGTTAGGCCATGATTTTTTTAGAGGTTTTACACCTAAGAGAGAGAGCTTTGGACATGAGCTTTTTTAAAGGCATGAATCATTGTGCCTAGGTGAGAGGAAAGGTTTTTCTAGATCATTCTTTCTTCTCATTTAAAGAAGGAGAATCAGCATCAATCGTCAAAGAAGGATCAACACAATGCTAGCATACTATGCTAATTTTGAAATTGCTGAACTTCAAATCGTGATTGTGGCTTCATGTGGTTTCTCAAATAGGCCAGACATATGTGCTGGTCAAAGCGACAACCTCAGCTGCAGATCAGCAAGTGGATATCAAAATCTATGAATAAGGTATTGAGATTTGATCTCAATTCAAGACTAGATCAGATCTAGTTTTTCCTATTTAATATTGATATAATCAACATCATTATTTTATTCTTTATTTAATTTTTAGATTTATATACATGCATAAATCATATCATTACATCCTAGATCTAGAATTTATTTGCATATTTTATTGATCAATTAGATTAATCTATAGCTTCCACTGTTCTAGTTTTTGAAAAAGTTTAAATTCATACTAGAAATCCTAGATTTTTTCTTCAATTGGTATGAGAACCTAGATCTTTTTTATATGATTTTTTTGCATGTTTTAGATCTATTATTTATATTTAATCTAAATTATAATCTAATATTAAATCTAAAATTAAAAATTTTTTATCACATGGATTGATTTTATAAGGTTGTCCTGCGTAAGGTTTACCCCTTACAGTATAAAGGTTATCCCGATACATGCTGATTTAAAATCTAATAATAAAATTTTAGATTAGATTTAAGAGATTTTATGATTTAACTGAAAGTATTTCAATCTAGTTTTTATGATCATAAATATGTTAGATTTAATCTAAGGTGATTTATGATTGTTTAGAATTGAAATAGTTTCAATTTGATGATTATAATCATGAATATGTTTAGATTAGATCTAAAGTAGATTCATGTTTATGTAATTTGTATATTGATTATGAATCAAATATGCAACTAGTTGGTAGAACCATATTTTAAAAAGTATTTTATAAATATAAAAATTATTTTTGAAATGCCGAATCCTAACTCTCAGTCCAAAACTTAATTAAGAATTAAGAGTTGCTTTATTTAGGATCTAGAATTATGAATTGAAAATCCTAAGACACAAATCATAATATTTAGATTAATGGGTTAGAATGAATTAGATCTATTAATTAGATTAGACCTAAGATTAGATTAAAAAATAGACATAATTAGAGAATTGACTAAATCTAATCAATAGTTATCATAGATTATGTTAAGGTCTCTTTAGATCAATTACAATAGTTGTAATTGGTCAAGTCCATATTATTGGAACCTGATATGGCATCACTTTGATACCAATTGTTGTTCGTGGAAACTCAAGATCTTTAGCATGGACCTGAGAAGACCTTTGAAGTTCTCTAAGGATAGTAAACCACCGATCCACCACCTGGATCTATGATGGGATGCCTCCTTCCTAGGGCTTGAGGGAGGCGCCCTCCCTCTTTAGGTTTTCTTTAAGAACCCTGGAGTGGCAACACTAGAGAGAAGAGAGAAGAGAGATTAAAGGGAGAAAAGATCTATATTTTAATTTGCATCATGAAATCCTAATATATCTTATGTATTTATTCATAACCATTAGGTCTGACCAAAACCTTCCTTGGCTAACCCAATACAAGAAAGCACTCACCGAGCCCATGTATATCCATGTCTCCCATGCTCTCATCCCTTGGATCTAAACCTAACCTAAACATGAGTTAGCTCCCTTAAGATCTTATAAACTAGGCCTTAAGACCCCTTGGATTAAACTCAATCCAAGATCAAATAGAAAATCCCATCTAGTTTTTTCTGCCATCGTCGAGTCGACTCCTTTAAAAGCCAAGCTGGCTCGACTGTCTTGCCCAAACTTTATCTTCTATTTTCCTGAGAGAGCCTAATCGAATTCTCTCCGAACGGGCTCGATCTTAGTCTAAGTCGGCTCGAATGCATATCCAAGCCAGTCCGCCTATGTGTTAGCCCCTTGTCTTGGCTAATTCTTCTCCTAGCTCTGGTTCCTTGCTCCACTATGTGTCCCAACTCTCTTGAGCACCTACCAAGCATCTCAAGGTTCTCACACTTGAACCTCGAGCTCGTGGAGGGCTACTCCACCTCCATCCTAAGACAACTCCTGTCCTAGCCCTAGAACTCACACCCAATCTAGTATCCTAGAGCCAACACCTTGACTCCTCCTATGGCCTCCTAAGGCTCGGGAGTACCATAAATCCTAACAATCTCCATCTTGATATCCCAAGCCTTGGCTAACCCTTGGCAATGCCCTCCTGTATGATCCTACTGTCGCTGCGCACTCTAACAGCCCCTTATGCAAACATTGCCTCCATCAATCCTCTTTAGCTATTCTGCATCCTTTGAGGCCTTTAGGATGATTGTCTTCATCACTGAAGATCTTGACTTGCTTCTTTGCACCACCCTAGAATTGTAGGATCCCTTTGAAGAAATCAAATCTAGGATTTTAGGACTAGATCTTGAAACCTTTCAAGATCAGAAAGTGAAAGACTAAAATTAATCAAAATTAATTTTTAATACTAGAGAATATCCTAGATCTAATATCCTATTACATGATTAAGATATGAGATTAAATCATAAATTAAACATAAGGAAGAAAATAAAACATGTTGATTACATCAACATGCATCTACACTACATCTAATGCAAGTACGTAAAATAGATCAGATCTATTACCTATGCAAGTTAGACATTCTAACTTACTGATTTGGACTTGAGGATGATGTTACATGCCACACACACATCTGGCCTCTAGGATTTATCCACACGAGCCCACGAACTACGATCAGAAGTCCGATGAAGAAAATCAACATAGTATGCTAGTACTATGCTGATCATTCTTTGATGGTTGATCCGATACTTTCTTCTTCTGGATCTAGACTCTTCCAAAGATGAAAAAAAGGAGGAGAGATTATAGATCTGAGATACTCTCAAATAATCTCATAAAGGTGGAGAAAAATAGATGGACAAGACAACCCTAGAAGAAGACCCTCTTCTTCTTCTCTATTCTCTCACCTAGATACCTAGCTTAGTGTCTATGAAATCCTCATGCCCCAATACTCTTTCTCCTTGATTTTCATATGCCCCAAAGGTCTCTCAGTGATCTAGAGTATATCCAAAAATCAGCCCAAAATTTATCCTATATAGAGAGATATAGAGGAGTCCTTATTGGGTCAAACTCTTAGACTAGGAAAGACCAAAATAGACTAGTTGGGGCACCCAACACTTGGGGGCCCCCTCCTTTCTTTTTGGCATGGACCTCAACTTTTGGCACACAATATGTCTCCCATTTCACCATGGAAACTAGAGAAGAAATAGGGAGGAGGGCAGCACACATGGGAGAAGTTGTCGTTTGTTAGGATTCTATCTCATAGAATCCAAAATCAAAATAAACTACTACCTTTGACTTGGTCCACCACCTAATTTCCATATGAAAAATAGAGGGAGAGAAGGGGCATCCATGAGATACCTAGAAGAAGAGATTTCAAACCAAAAAGATTAGTGAAAGAGGGAGTGGGGGCGTAGGGGGCTAAGGTGGCGCAAGGTGGAATCCTAGTTTTACTGAGATTCCATCTATAACTTGGTCAAAATGATTTCTCAAACCAACTTAAATCAAAATCTAGTCAACCTAATTAAATTAAGCCCTAACCAATTAAGAACTTAATTAAATTAAATTAAATTAAATTAAATTTTGATTTAATTTTTTAATCAAATTAAGAAATTGGGTTGACCCAAGTCCTAGTTGAACTAGGACTAGTTCTTTCTTGCACTTGGCTTATCCAATAAATCAATTAGACTTGATCCAATCAAGTTCAAATCAAATCTAATTAAATCATATTCAATTAGACTTAATCTCAATCTTTTGGCTTAATCAAATGAAGTTAATTAGCAATCTAATTGCTAATCGATCCTCCTGCAATACTTGCACTAGGTTAAACACCAATCGTATTAATCATTTAACCCTCAAACGATTCTTAATCATTGATCATCCATCTGATCAGATCATGAGCTCTGATGTATGTGATCTCATAGGTTTGAACCTAAGCTGGAAGTATAGAAATAATTTTTTATACCAATCGAAGTAACCATCTAGCAATGGTACTCGATGTCCTGATATATCGAATGTGTAGAACAAACATCCTTAGAACCCATATGGATATAGTTTTCATATAATTCATTCTCTTGACCAAAATGCTCATAGGACACCTCAAAGTTTAACTGTCAACTCTGATTAGGCTGTCTACATTGTATTTCAAAATATCAAATCCATCTCATGGATTACCCTGGCCAAGGTTTTGCTATATTGAAATATAGTGATACATTCTTCTCCAACTCTTGGAGTGGTCAATTCCATCTTGATCATACACTGACTTCACAAGTACTTGACTATACCTAGAAGTCTTTCATTATTGAATTAAAAATTTAGTTAGTCCGATACCAAAGCACAGTGAGTTGCTTGCAAGTCACTGAGGTGATCTCGGTCTAAGGGATACTTATATCTATATCTCATCAGAGATATTCTTGATAGTAGAATGCTTTGGAGTTGATCACGTTTAGTGATGATATACCCCTATATCTCAACTATATGCCATACTAATATCTCCACACTCTTTGATTAAGAGGACAATCAATCTATATGGCATATAATGATCTTTGCTCGATAGACGCTATCATCCTTATTAACAATCTATCATTTTATCCTGAATAGTTTTAAGGGCTAATCGATAAATTCTCTCTTTATCAAATCAAATCACAGCAATAACAAATATAGATCTAAGACATACCATGGAATACTTATACAGATTTTTAATTTCTTTCTGTATGACTTCTTCTTCGCTTTCATGCACCATCAGGCTCTGAAACCAAGTGTTGTGAAAATCCCTAATTTTTAGGTGGACTCGAGGAGATCTACGATATTCTCTGATGGCAGCAAACCATCAATCCATCTTTTGGATTTCTGATGGGGTGCCTCCCTCCTAGGGCTTAAGAGAGGTGCCCCTCCTCTCTAGGGCTTCTTCAAGAATCCTAGGATGGCAACACTATAGAAAAGAGATGAGAGAGATTGAGGAAGAAAAGATCTATATTTCAATCTATATTTTGGAATTCTAATACAATCTATGTATTAATACATAGCTATTAGGCCCGACCAAAAACATTCCTGACAAACCTAATACATGAAGGCACTCACCGTGCCCATGTACACCCATATCTCCCATGCTCTCATCCCCTTGATCTAAACCTAATCCATACATGAGTTAGCCACCTTAAGACCTTATAAACCAAGCCTTAAGACTCCTTGGATTAAATTCAATCTAAGATCAAACAGAAAATTCATCCTATTCTATACACCACTATCAAGCCGGCTTTAACAGAAGCTGAGCTAGCTCGACTATGTCTCATCCGAATCCTGTCTTCAATTTGCCTGAGAGAGTTGGCTTGAATCCACCCCAAGTCGGCTTCACTGCATATTCAAGCCAGCCAGCCTGTGTATCAGCCTCTTATCTTGGTTGATTCTTCTCCTAGCTCTAGCCCTTTGCTCCATCTTGTATCCTAGATCTCCGGAGCACCTGCCAAGCCTCTCAAGATTCTCACACTTGAATCTTGAACCCATGGAGGGCTATAGACCATCTTCATCCTAGGATAACTCTTGTTCTAGCCCTAGGACTTACACCCATCATAGTCTTCTAGAGCCAACACTCTGGCTTCTCCTATGTCTTCCTAAGGCTTGGGAGCACCACAAATCCTTACACTCAGTACCTTGCCTTTTGTGACCCCAATAGGCTGAACAAGAAAAGAGAATAAGGAGTTGCTGATCAAGGATGTTATATAATAATATCTTTTAATTAATATCTTTGTTTGTAATACTACCATCTGGATATTAGATACCAAAAGTCCAGTGCATATTTGTAATTCATTACAAGGACTTCAAGTTAGTAAAAAATATGAGAATAATGAGTGATTCCTGAATGTTGGAGATGAAAGATCTATTCCAATTCTAGCTTTAGGGATAGTTTAACTTATTTTCAATTGTAATATCATTTCTTTAGATGATTGCTATTACTATCCCTCTTTTTTGATGAATATAATCTCTATTGGCCTTTTGACCAAAGCTGGTTATCATTTATCGATAAAGAAAGATTATTGTAATATCATTATTTATGATATTATAATAATGCATAGACAATAAAGAAATGGCATTTACATTTTATCATAGCACGTGAGTGCAATGTACACAACTAAGAAACACCCTAGATTAGATAATGTCATAGATACCTACCTTTGGCATTGTAGGCTATGTCATATTAATAAGAACAAGATAAACAAGTTAGCCAAAAAAAAAATCCTCGATGTCAATGATTGTGATTCATCACTCACCTATGAATCTTCTCTTTTATGATAGATGACAAAATCACTTTTTACTAGAAAGGATGAAAGAGTCAATAAAGTTCTAAGTCTCATACATAGTGATGTATGTAGACCTATGAACACTATTGCTAGAGATGGATATCACTATTTTATTATATTTACTGATGACTTATCTAGCTATAGGTATGTCTATTTTATGAAACATAAGTCTGAATCGTTTAATGTTCAAACGATTTTATAATAAAGTAGAAAAATAAATAAAAAAGTATTAGAATTCTTCGATCAAATCAAAAAGGTGAATACCTATCTAGTGAGTTATTGACATAACTAGGAGAGAATAAAATTATCTCATAGTGGACTCCTCCAAGAATACCACAGCATAATGGTGTATCAGAAAGGAGGAATTGAACTTTATTAGATATGATTCGATCCATGATGGAATTTGCTAGTCTGCCTATTTCATTTTGGGGTTATGCTCTTGAGACTGCATATTTTATACTGAATAATATTTTGAGTAAATCTATTGTAAAGATTCTATATAAGATATGGACTAGGCGTAGGCCTACACTCTCTCAACTTCGGGTTTGGGGTTGTTTGGCTTACATCAAATATTTGCATATAGATAAACTTGGACCCTGATCTGATAAGTGTGTGTTTATAGGGTACCCTAAAAAAACTAGAGATTATTACTTCTACCATGCTAAAGAATAAAAGATGTTCATAAGCAACAAGAAAATCTTTTTAAAAAAGAATTTTCTTGGTGAAGAAATTATTTTCTTAAAGGATGAACATGAGAAAGTTCGATCGATAGAAGAATCAACACTAGTAGCTAAACCTGAATCAAATTTGATTAAATCAAACTCAGAGCCCAATGCACCTTCATCATTAAGGCATCCGGTAGAGTATTGCATCAATCGGACAATACTATGGTTTTTTGGTCTAGGATGGTGAATAATAAGGATCCAATCACCTATATGGATGCAATATAGAGGCTTGATTTCAAGAAATAGCTTGAGGCCATGAAATTCAAGATGAAGTCCATGAAGGTCAATGATGTGTGGATATTAGTTGACCTACCTGAAGAAGTTAAATCCATTGGATATAAATGGATCTTCAAGAGAAAAAAAGGTAGACACGGAAAGATGGAGACCTATAAACCTTGTCTGGTTGCCAAGAAATATCGTCAACATTATTGTATTGACTATGATGAGATATTTTTTTCTATAGCAATGCTCAAATCCATTCGGATTATACTTATAATAGCTTCCCATTTGGACTATGAGATCTAGCAGATAGATGTGAAGATAGCTTTTCTAAATGGAGTGCTAACTAAAGAGGTGTATGTGATGCAACTTGAAGGGTTCACGTCCATAGATGAGTTCAAGGTGTACAAGCTTTGGAGATCCATTTATGGATTGAAGTAGGCATCTCAAAGTTGGAACATGTATTCTGATAAGGTAATCAAAATGTATAGCTTTATTAAGAATGGAGAAGAGCCTTGCATTTATAAGTGGACAAATGGTCCATTAGTTGTATTTCTTGTCATCTACATGGATGGCATTCTCTTAATCGGCAATATCATTCCTACACTACAAGGAATAAAAGTATGGTTATCATCTCAATTCTCTATGAAGGACTTGGGTGAAGAATCCTACATCCTAGGGATGAAGATCTATAAGGATGGATCTAAGAGGATGCTTGGGTTATCCTAGTCCACGTACATAGAAACTATGCTGAAAAGATTTAGCATGGAGAATTTCAAGAAGGGCTATCTTCTGATAGACCATAAAATTTTTCTTTCTAAAAAGGATTATTGAACAACACCTGAAGAGAGAGAATGTATGAATAGAATCCCATATGCTTTGGCAATAGGGTTTATCATGTACGCCATGACATGTGAAAGACCAAATGTGGCATACTCACTAGGAGTAGTGAGTAGATACCAACTGATCTAGGAAAAAACCATTGGAAGGTAGTGAAAACTATCTTTAAGTATTTATGAAATATTATGGACTAGTGGCTTATTTATGGTGAGATAGATTTGAAACTTATAGGGTTCATATACTTCAGCTTTCAATCTGACCATGATGATAGCAAGAGTGTGTCAGGTTATATCTTTACCCTAAATGGTGCTGTCTACTAAAAAAGTTTCAAATAACATATTATGGCAGACTCAATATGTGAGGTGGAGTATGTCACCGCATCCGATGCTGTGAAGGAAGCTATGTGGCTGAGAAAATTCATCATCGAGCTTGAAGTAGCACTCTTCGTAGATGGTCCGGTCTTGCTCTACTACGACAGCACTGGAGCCATTGCTTAAGCGAAGAAATAAAAGGCACATCAGTGGATGAAGCACATACTATGCCGCTACCACCTGGTCTAGATGATCGTGGATTAAGATGACGTCGATCTTCAGAAGATTAACAAAAAGGAGAACCTGGCCAACCCCCTCACTAAAGCCTTAGTGGTAAAGGAGTTCGGTGACTACAAGTTGAAGATGGATATTAGATATGATACCGAGTGGCTTAGGATAAGTAAGAGTTGTTGGAAAATGTATCCCAAAGTTAATCATTAGTCTATTGACAGTCATGCTATTTTATAAATATAAAAAATTTATTAATAAATAAAATATTTATTCTAGCATTTTTCATCATAAATTTACATCTTCTAATAATCTTCTATGTTATGATGAAGTTCTTAATACTATTTATATTCAATAAAGAGAGAATTTATAGATTAGTCCTTAAAATTGTTCGTGATCAAATGATATGTTGTTAATCAAGATGATAATATTTATCTGGTGTAGGTCATTGTGTGCTATATAAATTGGTTGTCTTCTTAACCAAAGAGTGTGGAGACATTGGTATGACATATAGGTGAGATATAGGGATACATCATCATTGAAAATGACCAACTCCAGAGCATTCTACTATCAAGAATTGCTTTGATGGAATATGGGTATAAGTATCCCTTAGACCTGAGATCGTCATGGTGGCTTGCAAGCAACTCACTGTGCTTTGATACTGGATTACCTAAATTTTTATTTAGTAATAAAAGGTTTTTTGGTACAGTCAAGTACTTATGAAGTCGATGAGTAATCAAGATGGGATTGATCGCTCCAAGAGTTTGGAGAAAATACATCGCTATATTTTAATTTAGAAAAACCTTGGCTAGGGTAATCCATATGATGGATTTGATATTTTGAAATATAATGTAGATGACCTATTCTGGATTGATAGTTAAACTTTGAGTTATCTTATGAGCATTTTGATCAAGAGGATGAATTATATGAAAACTATATCTATATGGATTCTAAGAGTATTATTTTATACATTACTAAATGATCACTTTGATTGGTATAGAAATTTGTTCCTATGCTACTGACTTATAGATTTGAACCTATTAGGTCACACACGTTAGAGGTCTCGATCTGATTAGATGGTTGATCAACGATTAAGAATTATTTTAGGATTAAACAATTAATATGATTGATGTTTGACTTAGTACAAATGTTGCAGAAGGATCGATTAGTAATCAAATTACTAGTTGGCTCAATCTGATTGAGCTAAAGGGCTGAGATCAAGTCTAATTGAATAAGATCCAATTAGATTTGATTTGGACTTGATTAGATCAAGTCCAATTGATTTATGAGATAATCCAATTGTGAGGAAGAATAATTTTCAATTGAATTAGGACTTAAGTGCACTTAATTTCTAATTTAATTAAAAATTTAAATCAAAATTAAATTAGATTTAATCTAATTTAATTAAGCTCCTAGTTAGACTAGGACTCCTTTCTTGCACCATTTTCTCTTTCTCCATGTCCCACCCTTGGCTATGGCATGTGAAATCTAATTTTTAGAGTGGCTCCATGCCAATCCTTACATTCGTAACCCTCTTGGATGGTTTGTGGTCTTGAATTTGATCAAAACTAAAAAGTAGTCATGATCTTAAAATTTATTTGATAGAGTTTTACAATCCCAAAACTCTATCTATTTATGATGCCATCACATCTTATTTTTTCCTGAAATTTTTGTGGGAATTATGAGGCTTATTGTGCACCAAAACCTGGGTCTCCATGCCTAAAAATATTATGGATCCACCCAAGAGTTGGGCACCCTAATCCTACTCTCTTTTGGACTCTCTATCTAGGTGTTTGACCTAAACTAAGACTCTTCTTTAACTCTCTAAATAAAGGGAGTTAGGCCATGATTTTTTTAGAGGTTTTACATCTAAGAGAGAGGGCTTGGGCATGGGAGACTTGGGCACATCAAAGCTTTTGGCATGAGTTTTTGTAAAGGCACAAATCGTTGTGCCTAGGTGAGAGGAAAGGCCTAGAGAAGAAGGGTCTTCTCTAGGGTTTATGTTTTAGATCTTCTTCCACTAATTTTTTGAGAGAAAAACATAGAAAGAAAGGTTTCTCTAGATCCTCCATTCTCCTCTTTTGATCCTTGAAGAGTTCAAGTCATTTGAAGAAGGAGAATCGGTATCAACCGTCAAAGTAGGATTAGTGCAATGCTAGCACATTGTGCTGATTTTCAGATTGCTAGACTTCAAATCGTGATCGGGGCTTTGTGTGCATTTCTCATAGAGGTTGGATACGTGTGTGGCTCGAAGTGAAAACCTTAGCCTTAGATCAGCAAGTGGAGATCAAAATCTAAGAATAAGGTATTAAGATTTGATCTCAATTCTAACTAGATCTAATCAAGTTTTTCCTGTTTGATGTTGATTTATGATAAGTATTATAAATTCATCAATAAAATATTTATTTATTAATTAATTTATATTATTTTTAAAAATTAAATATTTTTATTTATTATTTTTAAAAAATATATTTATCAATGGAAAGAGCTCTTTTTCTGATCGCAACGAAATTAGTTTGGAGCAAATCAAAGTTAAAATGGAGCGAATATGAATTTTCAAAGAAAAAAGAAAAAAAATTGAATTGGCTTAGCCAGCTTGCCCAGCCAAGCTGGTGCGCCTAGCCAAGCCATCAAAATCAGCTCAGTCGGTGCATCCTAGCTCAGCCGATGCATCGTCCAAGCCGACTCAGCCATAGAAGCCGTCTATTGGTCCACGATCTAGGCATGGACCGCCAACTGAGCAAAGTTCGGTGAATCAGAGGATGCCACATGGTGGACCAAGACCCTTAAATGGTTTATAGAAAATTTATCATGGCTCACGAGGCATTTTGGTCTTTTCATATTGCAATAGTAGGCGCTGATTGGTTGTGGCTTACAGTGCACTCGGTTCAGATGGTTCACAGCTACAATAATTGCGCAATTAGATGGCAGTGGTGGTTTGCGGTCCAGATTTGATGGCTGAGGTTCTTTCCTATTGTGATTTGAATTCATCTCCTCCTAGTGCATGATGAGATGGTTCAAATTTATCAGATTAAAGCAATCCAGAGGTCAAAACCTATTCCTACATGATCTAGACATTTAAAACTCAATTTTTAGCATTTTTTGGATCGCTTGATCAAGATTTGATGGCCAGAACTCATGGAATTGCATAGAATTAGATCCAATGGTCCAGATTTTCTAGATCGAATCCATTCGATGGCCAAAAAAATATTTTGAGTAGATCTGGGCTATTACATGTCAATTTTTGGTAATTTTTGAAGCTCCAAATTATTATCTGATAGCCAAAATTTGTAAAACCTATGATCCAATGATTTCACATGAATTTTTTAATAAACATGGATTTATACCCCATGTTAGTCCCACATTGCTTGATATCAAAAACACTAGCCCTCCTAACACTTATTTAAGGACCCCTAGGCCTCTAGAACTTACTATCTTCAGTCATGAGAAGGTGATGGTACAGGTTAGAGGCATGCTTAGGTTCGTGGATGCTTCGAGGCAAATGGTGCTAAGAGGAAGAGATGTCTTCTATGCCATCTCAATGCCAATGCCGATCCAAGATCAAGATCAGCCAGCTTTTAGTTTTTATTTTTAATTTTATGTATTTAAATTTTAAAATTTTAATTAATATAAATTTTATTTTTATGTACTTTAAATTCATATTTTTTACTTTTAATTATAATTTAATTTTTGCTGTTTACTTTTAATTACACTTTATTTTTATTGCAAGTATATGCTAAGATCTAACTAGTAGATCTTAGTACCAAGTTTATTTTTTTGCATCATTTAATTTTTATTTTTTATTTTATAATTTTAATTTTTGACTTCAACTTTATTTCTAAAACTTTTTTTTTATAAAAATCAAAGATTTCAAAACTATAATACTATCTTCTCTGTGGATTCGATCTGACTCACTATTTGCTACCTATTTTTAATTATTTTAAAGAAGTCAGAATTAAACTGATAAACATGGTGTCTTAATGATAACATCATGCTCCTATCAAGTTTTTAGTGCTATTGCTAGGAAGGGCATGAGTATTAATTTTTTTTGATTTCTTTGATTTTTTTATAAATTAATTATAAATATTTTTTTATTTTTTTTAAATATTGCTTACTAAGTTTTTTTATTTCTTTTATAGAAAAAAGAAAAAAAAGCAAAAAAAATTAGGGTAAGAAAGCTTCCAATTTTGCTTGGTAAGATCAATCCTAACCCTAGATTTTTTAATATTATTTATTTTATTTTTAAATTAATTTAAAAAATATCAACTTAAATCTAATTTAAAGTTTTATGATAAGATTAAAAATCCTAACTGCTTAGAGCATCCATCATATTAGCTTTATTTTTTTTTTGGTGATCGCTGGAGATAAGATAAGCTCTCAAGTTTAATTAATTTCATGCATGTAATTTAATTGCATAGATTCTCTTATTTGAAAGTGATTGTACATATTTATATTAAATCAAATTAAAGACACAACTCAATTAAACAAGATAAGATGGAGATTTGATCATTCTTTCTTAGCCTACAAACAACCAACTAGCATTCGGCATTGACCTAAGCTTTTAAAATTAAAATCAATTAGACATCGGCCCTAGGAACTCAAGCTCATTAGGATAAAAAATCCTAAGAGTTGGACTGAGTTAGGGTTAGTCAGTTTGACTGGTATCTAAGAAAAATGGTTCAGGAATGACTAAGCCCGAAGGAAGATGGTTTATAATTGGTTACGTTAGCTTACCTAGCCAAACATAATTGGTGTCTAAGGCAAGCAATGAGGGGACTCCCACCGATCTTACACTTACCTGGCCAATTGATTGGCTGATCTTACACTTGAAGGGCATGAAGGTGACCTTGGTAGTTAGGAGCTATTTAGATCTAGGATAATCCTTAGTTAGGATTGTTTGCCTAACTTGATTGCTAACCAACATTAAACCTAATTAAACCTTAATTCCTCTCTCTCTTCTTAGCTCTAGAACTTCTTAGGACCTTTTCTTTGGAACTCTTCTTTTTTTTTCTTCTTTTTCCCTTCAAAAATAAAATAAAATAAAAATTAAATTAAATTTAAAATAATAATAAAATAAATAAAATTAAAAAATTTTAATTATTATTTTTTTTTAAAAAATTAATAAAATAATAAAATAAAAAATAAAAAATCTAAAAAAATTTTGAGCCACATGTTAGGGTTGCACTAAGTACATGCATGGTAGGAGATCACTTTTTTTAACCTATTTGAATCCAATCATCAAATTGAATGGATGAACCATATTAAATCCAATAGTCAAATGGTTGAAAATCTTAGAGAACCACCTAGATAGATGAAGGAATACTTTATTCCTTCCACCTATAATCCATCGACTTATATCTAATTATCTAATATCCATGCTACCCCCTATGAGATTAAGCCGACTATAATCCAGATGCTCCCATCCTTCTATGAAAATAGCAATGAAGATCCTTATAAGAGCAAAAGCTTCATCTTAGAAATTTACTCTATGGTGAAAATCTAAAATTTAACTATTGGTACCTTCAAACTAATCTTATTCTTTTTTTCATTAAAAGATAAAGCTAAGTACTAGCTTGGCACAATAGGAAGACTAATTAAAAGTTGGGCTAAATTGCAAAGTAAATTTCTTAAGAAATTTTATTCCATAGGCCAAACCAACACCATGAGACGAGCTATCACTGGATTTGCTCATCTTCTAGGAGAATAAATTCATGAATTATAGAAAAAAACTTAAGAAACTTATTAGAAAATATCCACATCATGGTCTATCTAAGTGGCAAATAGTTCAAACTTTCTATGAGGGTTTGGAAGACTATTATAAACTAATGGTAGATGAAGGAAAAATCGTGTTTCCCGAATTAGGTTTGTTCAGATCTGATTTGATTAAGAGAAATATTTCAAAAATTTTTCTCTTAGATCTAAATCAGATTTGAGACTCTTCAGATCTATCAATCTGATAAAATAAAAATAAATTAAATATAATTTAATTATACCTATATTTTGGGTAATCTAATTATCCTGTGATGATCCTGATGTTTGCCAAAGGTTTTGCATGTAGCCATGCAAGCGCCTGACCTCTATCGATATCAACTCAAAAAAAATTTGGAGATCTTCTCCTTCTCAATCTATGCTCCAAAAATCAAATCTGGATCTAATTTTGAAGATCTTCAAAACATCTTTTGAAAATCAGCTATTGTCTCTTGCACCAGTGCTGCCTTCTTCTTTTTCTGTTGCCTTTCTCTTGCTTGGATTGCACCAAACTAAAGCCCAAAGTCTTTTGGGCATGGAGAGGAGAGAGAGGATCAGAGGGTGGCATGGAGAAGGAAGGAAAAGGGCTATGAGGCATAGAAAAAGGGTAGAAGCTCTCAATCCTAAGTGCAGACAGGATTTATATAGATCCTACTGCGCCATATAGTGCCACATCATCCCAACCAATCATGGTTCTTTATGCAATCAGATCTAAATCTGATTGATAGGATGACATCATCTGATCTAATCAAATTAGAGTTCCTCACAAACCTCCTTAGGTGGTGCCAAGATTGGTTAAAGATGACTCTTTAGTGCCACCCAAGTTGAATGCATGAAGCAACTGGAGTCCTATCTGTATGGGACTCCAATCCTTATCCACTTTAGGTGCATGCCTCCCTAGGCATGCGCCCCTTGCCTTTCTACTATTTAGCAGGGGATAAGGGTCAAAGCTCTCTCCTATGGGTGCAAGATATATGGGCAGATGTCTAAGTGTCAAAGATCAATATTTGACCAAAGTCCAAAGACAAGATTTAGTAGGTGACAAAAAATGACAGATGTTATCTCAAATTTATCTCATAAATTAAGATAATCCTTTTCTGACCTGGACAAGCTCCAGTCAGACAAAGTAAAGGTTCTTGAGTGAGCCCAAATATATTTGGCTCAGTCAAGACAACTTATAATGATTGTTAAAGGAGAATATTAGGCTCAATCGTATGCTAGCATAATTTTCTTGAACCTATTTGAATCTTATTCAAATCAATTGAACTAGGTTAGTCCAATTGATGATATCTAGATCCAAATCCTTGTTTGTATGATCCAGTTAGGTTTAGTTCCGTATGATAATGGGATATGTCATGATCTCTATCATCGATATCATCAAAATACTTTCTGATGGAGCAGAACTTTTTTGATTCAGATAACTAGTATGATCGATTATCCAAATCATTCTAATTGCTCCCAAAATCCATCAGTGACACCTAGCAGCATATGATGGCAATCCATCGAACTAAAAATGAACCTCTTGGTGCAGTTATCTGTGTAATTAAGTTCTTCTATCTTGAGCTCCAATCAGATTAGGGTTAAGGTGATCTCATCAAACCCTAATTTCCGTCATCTGAATTGGTCATTTGATTCAAGTCCAATGTGAAAAACCTTTAATAGAAATTCTTTCTATTATTTTACTCTACCATGGCCATGGGCTTATAGAATTGATTCTCATGATCATCATAGGGCTACTCCTTATCTATCCAGGTAGATAGATCCCCTATTGGTGCAATCCAATTCCTACAATGAACATCCTATAGCCAACATATACCTCAAGGTTCCGAATGGCTAGGAGACCGAGTTATGATATAGTCAAACTATAACATCCTCAAGATGAACTATCGATGCACCTCAGGTCAAAGAACCAGACACACCACTGCAGCTTCGAGCCAGTCATCGATGAGAAGATAGACTTTCTCATGATTGCTCGAGATGGTCACGCTCAGTGCTCTCGTTCTCTAATGAGTACCTGTACTCTCGCTCCAGTGTCTCTACACTATAGACTCAAGACTCATCTATTCTAAAAAAGCGATCATACACCAACCTTTCGGATTAATCACCATCCTTATAATGATCCTATAGTCGGGAGCATTTTATGAGTTAATAATGAAAATTCATGTCTTAAATTTTCAACTCTTGAGAATATGAACCATCATTACCATTAACTTAAGGGATGTATCACAGATACTTTCAAATACACATTGTGATAGAAAAATAACCCATTTTATTATTTATAGTCAAAATTATAATTTTGCCCTTAGATGTGTATTATAAGTGTTAGCCAATTCTGGCTTGTAAGGCACACATATCTAACAAACTCTTACTTAATCTAAAGCCAATTGGCTAAAAATCTAAGTCCCATCTTCTCAAGGTGGGCTTCGATCTTCTGCTAGCCCAAAGGCTTTGTGAGTGGATTTACTGCATTGTCTGTGGAGTCAACTCTCTTGACCTCAACGTAACCTTTCTCGAGGTAATCGCAAATGAGGTGATATCACCACTCGATGTGCTTGGATTTTTAGTGAGAACTCGGTTCCTTAGCAAGGGCTATGGTGCCATTGTTGTCACAGCATAGAGGAATGGCATCTAATGGCTTCACTTCGATCTCTATGATGAATTTCTTGCACCAGAATGCCTTCTTCATAGCTTCTAATGCAGTGATGTATTCTACTTTCATGGTGGAATGTGCTATCACTGTCTACTTAGAACTCTTCTAACTGACAGCACCACGATTACACACAAATAGACTCCCAGAAGTTGACTTTTGATCATCTATATCGAACATAAAATTGGAGTCTATATACCCCTGGACTTGGAGTTCTTCATTATCAAAAACCAACAATATATCCTTAGTTCTTCTCAAGTACTTAAGGATACATTTCATAGACTTCTAGTGTTCTTCACCTGGATTCGACTGATATTTGATCGTGACACTCACAGCATGGGCAATATCAGGTCGTGTAACATGGCATACATGAGGCTCCCTATAGCTGAAGCATAAGGGATCTTGCTCATCGTTCTATGTCCTCAGGTGTGCTAGGATACATCTTCTTGGAGAGATGAATGCCATGTCTGAAGGGTACCAATCCCCTCTTGAAGTTTTTTATGCTAAATCTTTTTAACACTTTCTTTATGTACATCTTCTGTGAAAGACCTAGTATCCTATTCGGTCTATCTCTATAGACCTTAATTTCTAGAATGAAGGATGCTTTTCCTAAATCTTTCTTGGAGAATTCTTTGGATAACCACATTTTAACTATAGTCAACATGAGAATATGATTCCCAATAAGGAGGATATCATCCACATACAATATGAGGAAGACAATAGTGCTCCCACTGATCTTTTTGAAGACACATAGTTCCTCCTTATTTTTGATGAAACCAAATAGTTTGATCACATCATTAAAATGAGTATTTCAGCTCTTAGGTGCTTGCTTAAGTCCATATATGGATCTTTGCAGTTTGCATACTTTATGATCAGTATCACTAGATGTGAAATCTAACAGTTGTTCCATATAGATATCTAACTCAAGGTATCCATTTAAGAATGTCATTTTCACGTCCATTTGCCATATTTTATAATCAAAATAGGCTACAATAGCAAGCAATGTGCGGATGGATTTTAGCATAGCTACTGACGAAAAGATATCTTGATAGTCAATGCCTTCATGCTGACTATAATCTTTTTCCACTAATCTAGCTTTGAATGTCTCTACATTTCCATCTGCACCAATCTTTCTCTTGTAGATCTATTTACACCCAATAGGTACTATACCTTCTAATGGATCTACCAAGGTATAGACTTGGTTTGAATGCATCGAGTCAATTTCTAACTTCATTACCTCTAACCATTTCTTGGAGTCGATATCTGATATCTTCTCATCATAGGTTTTGGGATCATCACCATAAACCTCATTACCTACGAAAAATATTTTTTCTATTTTTTCTAAAATAGTACCTTAGTACCTTTCAGGAGGATGAAAAATTCTTTTCAATCTACGAGGTGGAGGAGGCAGTGATTGTATTGGTTCAACCTAATTTGGTTCCACAAGATCCTTAGCTCGTTGCTCTTGTGAGACTTTCTCCTTGAGCTTGATCTTCTTTCCAATGTTGCTATCTTGAATAAACTATTTTTCAAGAAAGATGGCATGTCGACTCATAATCATATTATGGTCTTCTAAAATATAGAAATAATATCCTAATGACTCTTTAGGATATTCTATAAATTGAGCTCTAAAGGACCTATAATCTAACTTGTCCACTTGTTGTCTTTTGACATAAGCCGAACAATCCCAAATTTTGAGATGACTCAGACTTGGTTTCTTACCATGCCATATCTCATATGGTGTGGTAGGAATGATTTTAGAGGAAACCCTATTCAGTATATATATAGCAGTTAACAGACTATATCCCCAAAAAAAACCAGAAAGGTCTGTGAAGCTCATCATGGATCGGACCATATCTAATAGGGTCCGGTTCCTCCATTCTAAAATTTCGTTGAGTTGAGGTGTTCCAGGTGGAGTCCATTGAGAGATTATACCATTTTACTTTAGATAGTCCAAGAATTTTTAACTAAGGTATTCACCTTCTCGATCTAACCGAAGAACCTTAATGGGTTTTTAAGTTTGCTTTTCAACTTCATGTCTGAATTTCTTGAACATTTTAAAAGCTTCAGACTTGTGTCTCATAAGATACACGTACTCATACTAAGATAAATTATCGGTAAAGGTTGTGAAGTAGACAAAGTTGCCTCTAGCTGGCACATCAAATGGGCTGCACATATCAGTATGTACTAGGGTAAGTAGATCCATGGCCCTTTCCCCATGTCCTACAAAAGGGAGCTTAGTCATTTTGCCATGTAGACATGATTCATAAATTGGACATGACTCAGAAGTCAACGGACTCAATAGCCTAATTTTCTCCAATTTATTAACCCTATCTTCTGCTATATGACCTAATCTTAGGTGCCATGGATACCTATCATTTGAACTATCCCTGAATCATTTTGATCTTATGGCATTCATATTTTGTTCGATATTAAAAATAGATACATCAATATGTAACTAGTAGAGACCATTAATGAGGAAACCACTTGCAATTTTATTTTTTTCATAAAGAATATTATAATGGTCCTTAAGAAAACTAATTACATAGCCTTCTTGTGCTAAACATGAAATATAAATTAAATTTTTACTTGCAGCAAGCACATAATAACAATCCCTAAGTATTAAATCTAAGCCAGATAATAGTTGAAGAGGGTAGGTTCTCACGACCGCAGTAGCAACTTTTGCTCTATTTTTGATGCATAGGATCATCTCACCATCCCTCATCCTCCTGCTATCCTCAAGACCCTATATGGAAGTGCACAAATGAGCACTAGAACTAGAGTCAAGCACCCAACTGGATGCAGAAGAAATCATAAGGTTAGATTCAATAACGAGCATACCTCCAGAAGGACCTGTCTCGTTCTTATTCTTCAGGATAGCTAGGTATATAAGGCAGTTCCACTTCCAGTGGCCATCAATATTGCAATGAAAATACTTTTCTTTATCAGTGGCCTTCTTCTTCAGCTCTGCATTCTTTTTCTTTCCACCTTCCACCTTCTGCCTTTTCACAGACTTCTTCTTCTTTTCAAAAGACTTTCTCTTGGAAGAAGTCCATTCTATAGCAAGTACTGAGCCTTTAGAACCTTTCATAGAAAGCTCAGCAGTAACCAGCATATTCATATGCTTAGCTAGAGTACTCTAAAATTTATGCATATGGTAGTTCATGATAAACTACTTATATGCATCAGTCAAGGATTGTAGAATTATATCATTCTGCAGATCCTGATCTAACTTCACTCTGAGCTTCTCAAGCTCTTCCAAGTTCTTGATCATCATTAGACAATGATCTTGGACCGACTGCCCATCATGCATTTTAGTCTTAAATGGTCATTTAGTGATCTGATATTTGGCTGTGCGACTCTATTCGCCAGACAACTCTTACAGGTGAGCCAATATTTTATGGATAGTTTTGATATCTTCCTATTGATGCTGAAGATTATCAGACATTGAGCCCAACATATAGTATCTGACCTTATTATCTTCATCCATCCATTTGTCAAGAGACTCTCTCTATTCAGCGAACGGACAGACTGGTAAGGTGGGAGGATCCTGATCCAATACATGAGTTAACTTCTCAAAATTCAAAATAATTTTGAAGTTTTGAAGACAATCTTTATAATTAGGTCCCGTCAGTCTATGGGTATCTAGGATACGGGCTAGTAGGTTGGAAGCAGATATTTTTCTGTAGAGAGTCAAAGTTTTTAGTTAGATTTTATAATTAAGACTTTAATAATTTATTTAAAAATTTAATTTTTAAATAAATTAGCTCTCACTATTTTTTTGGATCCCTACACTCCCTCCGTAGAGATGCAAAAATCTTCATGATTAATAATTTCTAGTGGGTGGTGCAGTCCCACCAACTAACTCATCATCATGTCATCTAACAGTTATTGATGATGGGTTAGCCAATGAGTGAACAACTCTTGTTCAATGATTTTCTAATCATGGTGCACCCAAGCTTGGTCTCTAAATCATGAATCTCCCCATGCCTAAAATATTGATTCACTCCTTAGTTAAGTCAGACCCATCATTTGCATAGATCGAATTCCTAATTAGGTCTCTCACCATATCTAGAATATTGAGCCCATTCCATCCTCCGGTACGTATCATCCAATGCCTAATAGACATGGTTGTATCTTTTCGATGTAATTGAACCACTATGACCAGTCGAGAACAATCAATCCCAGGAAGGGCCCGCACATCTATAATGGTGGAAGACTAAGACTTAATCTTTTCTTAGGAAGATTTGATTTAGGTCTCTTTAAACTTGATTTGACATAGTCATAACCATTATGACTAACCTAGTGGCATGGATTAGCTCGGATTATTAGCTACGTTAGATCAGGACTGAGTCGATAAATATGGTCAGGTAAATGAGATCGATGGAAGAGATATGCCATTAACTTGACAAGAATGCATTCAAGTTGAGTAGCTTCCAATTAAAAATCAGTCGGTCATATTTGCCGAACTTACCATAGACATTAAGTTATTGAGTCAGAATCAATCGGGTTAGCCTATAATCCAGACTTTAACCACTGAGCCTAATTAGGTCTTAACTTGATCGATCACTCATATGACTCGATCTTGATCCAGATTTTATCCTATTAGGCTGGTCAATTTAAGCACCCTTGATCCCATCTAACCAACTCTTGATTCAATTTGATCAATCGCTAGACCCAATTGAGCTACCCAAGCTAGAACCCAATTTTATGAATATGTCTTAGATTTAAAAATTCTCGATTTTAGATCTAACATATTTCATAGTCTTAATTCTTAATTAAGTTTGGAATTCATAACTAAAACATGTAAATAAAATCCTAGGATTTCAGGATCTAGAGTTTTATAGAAAATAAGTTTTTGATTTATGATTAAGGACGAACATGCAGCACCCATACACATCATAAGAACATCCCATCGAATGGAAGGAGAGGGTGTTTAAATCCTACTTCGTTCTTATGACCGGACGATCAAGGAAAACATCTTAATCAGAAACATGATAAATCTACAAAACTTGTTAGATCTACATATATATCACATATATAAAATTGATCTAACTTAAAAACATGTTTTGCATACATCTCATGTATTATATCATGCTTATTTTTAGATCTAAATTATCTCATAAATATTTAAAAAATAAAATTTAAATTTGATCATATCAAATTAAATTTATTCAAGATAACTTTGTGAAACTATTTTACAACTAGTCTAAACATGCATCTATCATATCTCATATGAACAAAATTAAATAAATTTATTTTCTATTTTTTAGATCTAATTATAATATTTATAATATCAAAAAATAGTAAATAAATAAATCTAAAAATTATAATTAATTAAATTAGAATTATGATCATTCTAGACTACACATAGAAGAATTCTATTCCTAGTCTAGTCATGCATCTCATATATTTTAGATCTAGATTATTTAATTTTCTTAATTTTTGATTTTAGATTTAATCACATCTGATGTGATATCTAAAATCATCTAATTATTAGATCAAAATTATATTAAAATTAGATCTAATTAATTATGAAACCTGGCTCTGATACCAGTTGAAGAGAAAATTCTATTTTTTGGGTCAGGTTCATTTAGATCTGATTTGATTAAGAGAAATATTTTAAAAAAATTTTTCTTAGATCTAAATCAGATTTGAAGAGCACTCTTTAGATCTAATTTTATCAATCTAATAAAATAAAAATAAATTAAATCTAATTTAACTATACCAATATTTTGGGTAATCTAATTATACTGTGATGATCCCAATATTTGCCTGAGGTTCTGGATATAGCCACGCAAGCGCCTGGCCTCTACCAGTATCCACTAGGATAGGATCTAGAGATCTTATTCTTCTCAATCTATACTCCAAAAATTAGATCTAGATTTGATCTTGAATGTCTTCAAAATACCTTTTGAAGATCAACCATTGTCTCTTGCAGCAATGCTGCCTTCTTTTTCTGTTGCCTTTCTCTTGCTTGAATCGCACCAAACTGAAGCCCAAATCCTTTTAGGTGTGGAAAGGAGAGAGAGGATCAGAGGGTGATGTGGAGAAGGATGGAAAGGAGCTATGTGGTAAAGGCAAAGGGTAGAAGCTCTCAATCCTAGGCGTAGACAGGGTTTATATAGATCCTACTGTGCCATGCAGTGCCACATCATCCCAACCAATCATGGCTCTTTGTGCAATCAGATCTAAATCTGATTGATGGGATGACATCATCTGATCCAATCAGATTAGAGTCTCTCACAAACCTCCTTAGGTCGTGCCAAGACTAGTCAAAGATGACTCTTTGGCGCCACCCAATTTGAATGCATGAAGCAACTGGTGTCCCATCTGTATGGAACTCCAATCCTTATCCACTTTAGGCGCATGCCTCCCTAGGCATGTGCCCCTTGCCTTTCTGCTATTTAGCAAGGGGACAAGGGTCAAAGCTCTCTTCTATGGGTGCAAGACACATGGGCAGATGTCTAAGTGTCAAAAGTCAACATTTGACCAAAGTTCAAAGACAAGATTTAGCAGATGATGGAAAATGGCAGGTGTTGTCTCAAATTTATCTCATAAATTAAGATAATTCTTTTCTAATCTAAACAAGCTCCATCAAACTAAGTAAAGGTTTTTGAGTGAGCCCAAATATATTTGGCTTAGTCGAGACAACTTTTAATGATTGTTAAAGGAGAATATTAGGCTCAATCAGGTGCTAGCACGATTTCCTTGAATATGTTTGAATCTTACTCAATTCAATTAGACTAGGTTAGTCCAATTGATGATATCCAAATCCAAATCCTTGTTTGTGTGATCCAGTTAGGTTCAGTTCTGTATGGTAATGAGATATGTCATGATCTCTATCATCGACATCATCAAAATACCTTTCGATGGATCAGAACTTTTCTGATTCAAACAACTAGTATGATCGATCATCTAAATCATTTTAATTGCTCCCAAAATCCACCAGTAACACCTAGCAGCATATGATGGCAACCTATCAAAACTAAAAATGAACCTCTTGGTGTAGTTACCTATGTGATTAAGTTCCTCTATCTTGAGCCTCGATCGGATTAGGATTAAGGTGATCTCATCAAACCCTAATTTCCATCATATGAATTGGTCATTCGATTCAAGTCCAATGTGAAAAATCTTTAATAGAAACTCTTTCTATTATTTCACTCTGCCATGGCCATGGGCTTATGGACTTGATTCTCACGATCATCATAGGACTACTCCTCATCTACCGAGGTAGATAGATCTCCTATTGGTGCAATCCAATTTCTATAATGAACATGCTATAACCAACATACAACTCAGGATTCCGAATGGCTAGGAGATCAAGTTATGGTGTAGTCAAACTATAACACCCTCAAGATGAACTATCGATGCACCTCAGGTCAAAGAACCAGACACACCATTGCAGCTTCGAGCCAGTCATCAACGAGAAGCTAGACTTCCTCATGACTGCTCGAGGTGGTCACACTCAGTGCCCTTATTCTCTAACGAGGACCTGTACTCTTACTTCGATGTCTCTACACCATAGACTCAAGACTCATCTATCCTAAAAAAGTGATCATACACCAATCTTTCAGATCAATCACAATCCTTATGATGATCCTATGGTCGAAAGCTTTTTATGAGTTAATAATGAAAATTCATGTCTAAAATTTTCAACTTTTGAAAATATGAACCATCATTACCATTAACTTAAGGGATGTATCATAGACACTTTCAAATACACACTGTGATAGAAAAATAATCCATTTTATTATTTATAGTCAAAATTATAATTTTACCCTTAGATGTGTATTATTAGTGTTAACCAATTCTGACTTCTAGGGCACACATACCTAACAATAGATGCATCCTATGGAGGTGCATTCCTGAATAAAAGTGAGAATGAAGCCTATACCTTATTTGAAATCCTGAGTGAAGACTCAATTAACAATGCTTCATTATCTTTCTACCAAAAATGGGCTGGGATCCATAAATTTAAACATCCAGAGTCTAGTTCAAAGGTTGATTCAAATCTGATAAATAAAATGGACCTTCTTGCCCAAAAATTAGATCAACTCCTAACCCTAGGTCAACAATCTCCTACATAATTCATAGCACCCTCTAATTATTAGAAGATTTGATCTATTTGCGCTAGTCCAATCCATCATGTGAGTGAATGTCCTATGGTTGTACAGTTTTCATCTTTTATCCAAGAACAAATCCAAGCTGCTCAAGGCTACTCCAAACCAGTTAATGATTCATTTTCAAATACATAAAATCTAAACTAGAGGAACCACTCTAATTTTTTTGGATACCTTAACAGACTCAGGCTCAGACCCAATATCAAAATTATGCCTATAATAGAGGTCAGCCTAGTCAGTCCACTCAGCCACCATATTATAATCAGCCATCATACCTACTCCTTAATAGACCAATCTAGCTGATGATAGATTTAATCAACTATAATAATTAATTTTAACTCAACAATAATTAATTTTGACTTAACAATAATCTATCACCAGGCTAGAAGCTCAAATAGGATAATTAGCTTAGTCTAACATGAGGAGAGAACTAGGTCAACTATCCAGCCAATAGATTCTTAAAATCAATCAATCTAATATCCATCAACCACCTGGACCAAAATATCAATCTACTATCCAACTTAAGAATCTCCAATTAGAGAATGCTAAAGTAATTTTTGAACTTAAAAGTTATAGGATTCTTATGGACCCACACTGAGACTAGGTGAGAGAGCCTAATATTGATGCTAGGCAAGATGAAAATTTAGAAGAAAAGGTTAGTACTGAAGCTAACCACATAGGAGAACTTGAGGCTAGAACTAGTACTGATATTGGTTTCAATGAATCAGACAAAGAGAAGAAGAGAATAGATAATTTATCTAAGACTTATAAACCTAAAAGCCTATTCTCTTCAATCCTAGAAGTTGGTTCTTCTTATAAAAACTAAGAGACATGTAATGAAGTATCAATAGAGTTATTTAAGAAAGATCATATTAATTTACCTCCATAATTAAAGCTGCCTTTAGTCACCCTTCCAGTACCCATTGAAATAAATTTATCCACTAATCCAAAAACTCAATATATGAGCATTCTAGACGAATAAATAGGAGAAATTCTTAACAAACAAGGGTCTGAGAATAGGATCACAAACTATATTCCCGTAATTAAAAATGAACATATCAATAAAGAGATTCCAAACTATCTTTCTAAGATTGGCAAGTCAAAATCATTGAACTTTGTCAATCCAATATTTGATACAGGATAGTTAAGCTGCCTTATGTTTAGTTGAAGATGGTAAACTTAGTGCTTGTTGGAAGGTAATCCAATATTTAGTTTTTTTAATCTAATTTATCCTTTTAGTTTATTTTCTTTTTAGGATATTTTGAATAAGTTAGATGGTGAGTCAAATTTCAATAACCATGCTGGACCATGAAAATATATTGAGTTAGGTGTATTCTTTTCTATTCTTTATTACACCCTTTATTTTTTTTTCTCTATTAAGGATAATATCGATTAAGTTGGTGGAGAGAATAATAAAAATTTTAAAATTTTTTAAAATCCTCAAAGAAGTTAGTATTTAGTATTTAGACACCCGATTATGCTTAAGAATCGAGTTGAACTAAGCATTTTTTAAAAAAAATTGATGCATAGATTAGAGAATTTGTGAGATATTGAGGGATCAAGTATTAAGAAAATTCGATAAAGAGTTAAGTGTAGAATATAAAAAAATTTTCTTTGAGTACCTCTGATTTTTCCTACCAACATCAAAGAAGAGTCTACTTTTTATGGGCTTGTGTAGGATAACTATATGTATCTTCATATAAAAAATTACTTTTAAAATAAAATAGCTTTTAAGTACTTCTCATTGAGTAACCAGGCCTCTTTGCCTAAGCAAGCATTGAGTTTCACATCAAAAGATGGGAAGGATGAAGAATCTTATTGTAAAGCTAGTCTTAAGTCATAGCCTATTTGATTCAAGTTAGTAAATCCAAGGAATTTTTTATACCTAGTGCCCTAAAGCCAACTAGTTTGGAAGTCATTAGCCTAAGACTTGCTACATTGATCAAATACAAATCTTAAGGGGTAAAGGAACTTAATAGTGGTATAACATTAAAAAAAAAATAAGTATTGATTTTCTACCGAGTAAGCGAATCTCATTGTCTAAGCAAGCAATGATATTCGCATCAAAAAGTGGGCAATATGAATAAAATATCAATAAATAAAGGATGGAAGTAGCAATATACTTGCCCATATGAAAGTTTAGATTATTCAAAGATAAAGATAGGGATAATTTAGAAAAAGTTCAAAAAATTTAATGTTCTTCACTTAATTTTTATATTAACAAGTATTAATACCCCAATGACATAACTTACTTAAGCTCTACTGAATATCAATGGCCATTTTAAAATTACTTAGGTAAAATTCAAAACTCTAAAGTTAAAAGGTATCTAAAACTAAATTCTTTCTTTAGTTGAGGATGAGCAAAGCTTAAATTGGAAGGTGTGATAAGTATTATAAATTCATCAATACAAATATTTATTTATTAATTAATTTATATTTATTTTTATAAATTAAATATTTTTATTTATTATTTTTATAAAATATATTTACTAATAGAAAGAGCTTATTTTTCTAGTTGCAATGAAATAAGTTTGGAGTAAATCAAAGTTAAAATGGAGCAGATATGAACTTTCAAAGAAAAAAAAATTAAAAAATTTGAATTGGCTCAGTCGGCTCGCCTAACCAAGCCGGTGCGCCCAGCCAAGTCATCAAAATCAACTCAGTCAGCACATCTTAGCTCAGTTGATGCACCATTTAAGTCGGCTCAGCCATAGAAGTCACCTGCCCGTCCATGATCTAGGCATGGACTGCCAGCTCAGCAAAGTTTGGCGAATCAGAGGATGCCACATGATGGACCAATATCCTTAAAAAATTTACAGAAAATTCATCACAACTCATGGGGCATTTTGGTCTTTTTACATGGTGACAATAGGCACTGATTGGTTGTGGCTTATGGTGCACTCGATCGAGTCAGTCCACACTATAGAATAGTGCAATCTGACAATAGCGGTGGTTTATAGTCCAGATCCGATGGTTGAGATTCTTTCCTATTATGATTCAAATTCATCTCCTCCAGAGCACGATCAGATGGTTCAAATTTAACAAATTAAAGCAATCCAATAGTCGAAACTTATTCCTACTTGATCTGGGATTTTAAAACTAGATTTTTGGCATTTTTTTGACTGTTTGATCAAGATCTGACAGTCAAAACTCATGGAATTGCATAAAATTTGATCTAATGGCCTAGATATTCCAGATCAAATCCATTTGATGGCCAAAAAATATTTCAAGCGGATCTGGGCTATTATATGTCTATTTTTGGTAATTTTTGAAGGTCCGAATTGCTATTTGATGGCTAGAATTCGTAGAACCTATGATCCAATGATTTTCACTTGAATTTTTCAATAAACACGGATCTATACCCCATGTTAGTCCCACATTGCTTGATATCAAAGACTCCAGCCCTCCTAACACTTATTTAATGACCTCCAGGCCTCCAAAACTCACTATCTTCGAACAAGAGAAGGTGATGGTATAGGTTAGAGGCATGCTTGGGTTTGTGGATGCTTCAAGCCAGACAGTGCCAAGAGGAAGAGCTATCTTTCATGCCATCTTAATGCCAATGCTAATCCAAGATCAAGATCAGTCAGCTTTTAGTTTTTAGTTTTTATTTTTTATTTTTAAATTTTATATATTTAAATTCATGCTTTTTACTTTTAATTAGAATTTAATTTTTGCTCTTTACATTTAATTGCACTTTATTTTTATTGCAAGTAGATGCTAAGATCTAACTAGTATATCTTAGTACCAAGTTTATTTTTTCACATCATTTAATTTTCTCTTTTTATTTTATAATTTTATTTCTTGACTTCAACTTTATTTTCAAAACTTTTTTTTATAAAAATCAAAGATTTCAAAACTAAAACACTACCTTCTTTATGAATTCGACCTGACCCACTACTTGCTATCTATTTTTAATCATTTTAAAGAAGTCAGAATTAAACTGATAAACATGATATCTTAACGACAACATCGTGCTCTTATCAATATGATCAACATCATTATTTTTATTCTTTATTTAATTTTTAAATTTATATGTATGCATAAATCATATCATTAGATCTTAGATCAAGAGTTTATTTGCATATTTTATAGATTAATTAGATTAATCTATAGCTTCCACTGTTCTTATTTTTGAAAATATTTCAAAATACATGCTAGAAACCCTAGATTTTTTCTTCAAAAATATGATTTAAAATAAGCACCTAAATAATGGTATGAAAGACTAAATAAGTTTTTACTAAATAATGATTTTTCAAGAGAAAATATTGATGCTACTCTTTTCATAAAAAAAATCATGATGATATTTTAGTAATACAAATCTATGTTGATGATATCATATTTGGATCTACTAATGAAACTTTATGTCAAGACTTTGCTAAGCTCATACAGGAAAGTTTGAGATAAGCATTATTGGTGTAGAAAATGGACCGCTGCCAAAGATTGCTGGAGTTGGCGTTCAAGATCTTATCGATAAAACCTATAAAACAAAGTCCTGGCCAGAGGTGGATGGTTTCAGCATGGGCCTTCTCAGAATCAAGTCAAAATTCTGGCCAATAAGAATGGAGTACATAGGAGTTAGATAATAAGAAGATTTCATAAAGAAGAAAGCATATTTAGTGTATCTTATTTATAGATGGAGCCTATAATAGATTGATGGTGACCACCATAATTGAATGTCAGTAGGCCATTTGGATCATTCAGGCAATTCGGATTTTGTTATGGAGAGTGGGCTAATGGTTGTAGCCACTTGATGGTGGTTAGTTGTTATCTATCGAAGTCTGGATAGAGGTCAGATGCTTCCAAGCTTAATAGAAGGTCATTCGGCTCGAGACAGTATCATTGAGTCTATGATTGGATGGACTGAGCTTGATGATTACTCTTTGGACTAGGAGATCTAAAGAGCTTGAGAATTGGATTTCTAATTTGGACTATAGTAGGACCGCTTCAATTGTTCTCAAGAAGGTTAGCAAAAAGTTTAGTCATCTTCATGGTTGGCTCTTGATGGAGATTGGTATTTTGGACTGAAGTCATATTATAAAATTTGAGGTCAGAAGGAATGGGTTGGGGGGTCAGGTACTTGAACTAGATTTATAATTGAGGCACTAAGGTCGGATGAACTTGAAAGCCAGACTAGCACTAGGCTTCCTAATTGAAACTGCAATGAGGTTACTCTAACTAATTTAAGAGAGATTGGTAGGGAGTTTGGCCATACTCAAGGTCGGATCTTGTTGAAATCTGGTGTTGTAGATTAGCTATCGTCCATCCTTAACTAAAGATTGAAATTAAATAAGTACCAAGTCTCCTGACTAGCTAAAGTTCATCTCGTTGAGGTTCAAGGTTGGGTCCTGATGAGATCTGCTACTATGGAAATGTTGTTGTCAAGTCTAAATCAAAGGTCGGAGTTAAGATGTTCGATGAATATACAAGATTGAATATCAATAGGAAGTCATGGCCATTTCTGGGGTAAGCTACCATTAGGCTTAAATGAAGGGTTGGAATTCATTGAATTTGGAGCAATCCCTTGGTGCCAAATCAAGATTGGGAACCAATTTAACTGCATCTCGAACTAGGTTGTATCCTAAACCTGGATGATATCTTCTAGAGATCGGCAAGATCCAACCTGCTCGAACTTCAGCGTGAGCTATTTTTCCCCCAACAATTGTCCTCTTACTCTCGAGTCGAGGTTTGGATGAAGGAAGTACTCAAACTTGCTATTGTCGAAGTCCAGTTTTGCCTTCCCACCCACAAGAAAAGATATTTTTTGCAAAAAACAAGTTGGAGCAAAAGCTTCATCATTATTAAAAGACTTGAAAAGATTTTAAATTTTGAAATGCCTTTTGGGTGAAGAGTTCCATGTCCGGCATATTAAATATGCCACCTGATCTTGCAACTGCGATAAAAGTTTGGATACATGGAAAACTAGATATGGTGATGACGATTCGGCATCATGGTGGTTCAGAACACTACCAGTTATTTAAGCTTCCTCTTTCTCTTTATTTCTCATTCTGGTACCTTTCTTCTCTAGTTCTTCTTCCGCCATCATCTTCCCCGACTCCGACTATCCTACCCCTTCATGCTTTCCTCAATCTTAGTCACCCTTTTTTTGACCATTTTCTACAATTTTGACTACATCAATGAGCTTTTCGTATCTCTAGGTTAGTGTTCTAACTTTTATTTTTGCTTTAATACCTTCTTTCTATTTTTAGGGGTCTTTTAGAATCTATCTGCTCTTCCTTTGGTTTCCAAGGCTTTTTCTCCATTTTTCTCTAATTTTTAGTTTATTTCACTTGATTTTCTTTAATTCAAAATGACTTCCCATGATTCAAAGTGCTCTTGGTCTACTTCTAAAAATCTTTCTAAACTAAACCCCTCGAAACTTGGATTTGAGATTGATCTTGAACCCAAAGATTAGGCCCATCCAACCTTCATACCTAGGACCCTTGCTTCCACTCTTTCTTTCGATGACCTATCCTTTATCCGAACATGGTATGGAGTTTCCTCTAAGTATGAACTTGAGTTACCAAGGTTGAATGGTAGAATCTATGCCTCTTCTCTAGGTCGGCTTGGTTTGTATGTAGAAGCTCTGTGAGCTGGGCTTAGGTTACTGATCCCTCCTTTTATCATTAAACTTTTTCATTTTTATGATATGTCTTTATCTTCTGTAGTTTCCAACTCTTTTCATTTCATTATAGGGTTCTTGGCAGTTTATTTTTGGTTGAGGTCCAATCTACCATTTTTTTATTCTAAACTTTTTTTACCCTTAAACATCACCCCACTACCAAGAATTGGTGGTACATATCTCCTCAAACCAGCATAAAGGGGTTGATCAAGGGTGCTCCTTCCTCTGTTCATGGTTGGAAGAAGAAATTCTTTTTTGTTTCTAATTGTTCCATCGAATGAAAACTTCCACACTAGGGTCGGTCAAGAGAATTTGCTCGCAAGGTACCAGGATTGGAAATAATAAATTCTGCCAAAGTCAAAATTTTGAGGGACTATAAAATTCCTTCACTAACCCAATTACTATCCAATTAGACTCTCTTCAATCTCGGCTTGAGTCCTGCTAACCTAAAAGGTATTAGCCTATATTTCTTTTGATTCCTTATCTTTGTTTGGCCTTGGTTTCTTTATATTTGTAGAAATAACTCCCAAGAAACTCAAGCTATTGTAGAAGGGGCATCAGATGAGGAAAAGAAAGGGTACTAGCTCAAGAGAAGCATCCAAGCGAGCCATGATCTTTGAGCTGAGCCCTACTATTTCTACTCTTGCAACTGCTATTCTAGAGGTTAGAGTGACCCACCAATCCCAAGCACACTAGCTGAGACCACTACTCCACCACCTCCTATTGAAAAGAAAAAGAAGGATGAAGAGAAGAAGAAGAAGGCCGTTGCCAAGAAATAATGGTCATAGAAGGATGCCAGGGAATCGAGAGCAATAACATCGATTGGGAGATGGCTACCCTTGACAGCTGGAGGGTGGTTTAGGCTCTTTTAGAAGAGTAGATGCTGCTGATTGAGATTGATAAAATCCATCAAATGAACTCCCAAAAATAGAAGAAAGGGACACTTGCAACTTTCATTAAGGTAATTGCTTCATTACTTTTCAAATTTAGTTATTTTTCAATGGCAAGACTAACTTCATCATTTACAACTGGGTCACTATCCTATTGTTGGCATTGAATCGGCCAACAACAACAGGGCTAAGACAACCAGAGCTCTAAAGGATGCCGAAATAGCCAAAGACAAGGCCTCTGAATATAAAGCTAAAGTCAAGCATCTTAAGGAGGTGCTCAAAGAAGTAGAGAAAACTTCAATTGAGATAAAGAGTGCCCTAGAAAAAGTGGAGAATGATCGGGCTTCGAAGGTGGAAAAGAGGAAGGTAGTAGAGTCTGAGGTTGTGGAAGCGAGAAAGGTGGGGGAGAAAAGAACAATGGAGGCTAGGCAATAGGTAGTAGAAGAATTCAAGGCCTCCAAAGAGTTCATGACAATCAAGGTTCAACTCGCCAGGGAAGCTTTTGATGCTGGTTCTGAAACCCACTAGCAGAAAATTGCAAACCAACATCCCAAACTAGATCTTAGCTTTTTGAAGGAAGAGCTGGAAGATCTTTCTACTGTTGATGCTGACCTCCACATAGCTGATGTCAACCTCCTACCACCAACCCTTCTATCAACACCAAGGAGCCTGCCAAAGCACTAACATCCATCGAGACTAAACCGAGCTCCTCCACTGTCCCCCAAGCCAAGGTTGGGGACAACCTTTGATTGTACTTTTTTCTTCTTTTCTTTTCATATGTACTTAAACTTTTTAAGTAATGAAATTTAACTTTCTCATACCTTGTCTTGTGTGCTATGATGTATTTATGAAATAGAATGTTGTTTGTAAATTTTGCCACGAAGCTCAATCATGGACTATAGCTATTCCCCTACCTCAAGCCATTTTTCTTAAAGCTCAAATAAAAATCTTGAAGAAAGAAGTTCACCAGGCTAATAAAAAGTTGAAAAATGTTGAGAAGGAGATTAAAAGATCAAAGAAAAATTAAAAATTAGCTTCCACCAAAATCAACCATCTGCGCTGAGCTATTAGGCAGGCTTTATTGTAAATCAGGTAGTATGCATGCTAATTTTTATAGTTTACATTAAACACCATGGAAATAGATTTAAAAATAATTTTTAAATTTATCTAAGCATACTGATATATATTAAGAATATCTAAGGATCATTTAACATGCATAAATAAATTTATTCATAGATCTAAAACTAAATATATGAAGGAAGAAATATACTTAATGTTTTTCTCTTCTCCTTTCTTGAATCGGATCGATCTAATCTCTGGGGCTTCTATTGTAGCTATGCATGCACCCGACCTCTATTGCTATCCACATAGAGCTCTTTCTAATCAAAACTCTAAATTTACCGAGGTGCTACCTCTCTTGCAAGATTCATTCTTCTGAAGGAAAATCCTAATTTTTTGGATCAGGTTCATTCAGATCTGATCGGATCAAGAGATATATTTCAAAACTTTTTCTTTTTGATTCAGATCAGATCTGGGATATTTTAGATCTGATCTTTATTATTTTAATAATCAAAATAAATTTAGTTAAATTAAATCAAATTTAATTTATCTTAACGTAGGGTAATCCTATTACCCGTTGATGATCCTATAAGCAGTGAAAGGTTCTGGATCTAGCCACGCAAGTGCCTGGCCTCTACCGATATCCACTCAGACTGGATCTAGAGATCCTCTTCTTCTCTATCACATCTCCAAAAATTAGATCTGAATCTAATTTGGAGGATCTTCAAAATATCTTTCGAAGATCAGCAGTTGTCCTTTACAGCAGCGCAGTCTTCTAGCTTTCTGTCGCCTTTCTCTTGTCTGGATTGCACCCACTTGGATCCTAAACCACTTTAGGTGTGGAGATGAGAGGGAGAAGATGGACTTATCATGGAGGAGGAGGAGAGAGGCAGCCTTGGGGCGTGGAGAATTTTCAGATACTCCTTGAGTTGGGCACAGGATCTTATTTATAGACTATGCATGATCTAACTCCTCTTCTTCCCAACCAATCACAACACTTTGTAAAATCATATATAAATCTGATTGGTGGAAATAGAGTCTCCTGGATTCATCCTTAGATGGTGCCTAAGATTAGTCAAACTTGGTTCTTAGGAGAAGTCTAATCGAAATCCAAAAAGGAGATGGAGTCCCTATCCAACAGGGACTCCTAGGCGCCTCCAGCTTAGGCACATGCCAAGGGTGGCGTGCGCCCTCCTCCTTGCCACTTCTAATAGGGGGACAAGCCCCCACTAGCTCTCCAATAGGTGCATGACACATGAACATAAGTCAAAGTATCAATGGTCAACATTTGATCAGTCAAAGGTCAACTTTTGACCAAAGTCAAAGAACGAGAAATGGCAGGTGATAAGAAATGGCAGATATTATCTTACAAAATAAGACAACCCTTTTCTAACCTAGATAAGCTCCAGTCAGAGCAAGTGAATGCCTCTGATCGAGCACAAACTCCTTTGGCTCAGTCAGAACAACTATTTATGATAGTAAAAGAAGAATGTTAGGTTCAATCGAGTGCTAGCACGATTTCCTTAAACCTAATTGAATCTCATTCAGATCAATTGAACTGGATTAGTTCAATTGATGATCACCAGATTCAAACCCTTATTTGTGTGACCCAGTTAGGTTCAGTTCTTTATGGTAATGGGATATGTCATGATCTCTATCATCGACATATCGAAACTCCTTTCGATGGATCAGAACTCTTCTGATCCGAACAGCTAGAATGATCGATCATCTAAATCATTCTAATTGCTCTCAGAATCCACCAGTGACACCTAGCAGTATATGGTGGCAATCCATCAGAGCTGAATGCAAACCTCTTGGTGTAGCTGCCTATGTGATTAAGTTCTGCTATCTTGAGCCTCGATCAGATTAGGATTAAAAGAACTCGTCAAACCCTAGTTTCTATCATATGATGTAATCATTCGATTCAAGTCCGATGTGAAAACCTAAATAGAAACTCTTTCTATTATTTCACTCTGCCATGGCCATGGGCTTTTGGACTTGATTCTCATGATCATCATAGGGCTGCTCCTCTACCACCGAGGTAGATAGATTCCATCTTGATGCAATCCAGTTCCTACAATGAACATGCTATAGCCAACATACACCTTAGGGTTCCATATGGCTAGGAGACCGAGTTATGGTGTAGTCAAACTATAACACCCTCAAGGTGAACTACCGATGCACCTCAGGTCAAAGAACCAGACACACCACTGCAGCATCGAGTCAGTCATTGACGAGAAGGTAGACTTTCTAATGACTACTCGAGGTGGTCACGCTCAGTGCCCTCGTTCTCTAACGAGTACCTGTACTCTCGCTCCGATGTCTCCACACCATAGACTCAAGACTCATCTACTAAAGAGAAGTGATTGTACACCAACCTTTCGGATCAATCACCATCCTTGTGATGATCCTATGGTCGGGAGCATTTTATGAGTTAATAATGATTATTCATGTCTTAAATTTTCAACTCTTGAAAATATGAATTATCATTACCATTAACTCAAAGGATGTATCACAGACACTAAATACACATATGTGATAGAAAATAACCCATTTTATTGATTATAGTCAAAATTATAATTTTGCCCCTAGAAGTGTATTACAAGTGTCAGCCAATTCTGACTTCTAGGGCACATATATCTAACAATCTTCCACTTGTCCTAAAGTCAATTGGCTATAAATCTAAGTCCCATCTTCTCAAGGTGGGCTTCGAACTTCTGCTGGCCCAATGGCTTTGTAAGTGGGTCTGCCATATTATCTGTGGAGTCGACTCTCTTGACCTTGACGTAACCCTTCTCGAGGTAATCGCGGATGAGGTGGTATCGCCGCTCAATGTGCTTGGATTTTTGGTGAGACCTTGGCTCCTTAGCAAGGGCTATGGTGCCATTATTATCGCAGTAAAGGAGAATGGCATCTGATGGCATTACTTCAATTTCTACAGCAAACTTCTTATACCAGAATGCTTCCTTCGCAGCCTCTGATGCAACGATATATTCTGCTTCCATGGTGGAATCTGCTATCATGGTTTGCTTGGAACTCTTCCTAGCTGATAGCACCACCATTGCATACAAACAGACTCCCAGATGTCGACTTTCGATCATCTACATCGGACATAAAATCCGAGTCTGTGTATCCCTGGACTTGGAGTTCTCCATTACCAAAGACCAACATCATATCCTTAGTTCTTCTTAAGTACTTAAGGATACATTTCACAGAAGTCCTAGTGTTCTTCATCTAGATTTGACTGATATCTGCTTGTGACACTCACAGCATGGGCTATATCAGGTCGTGTACATAGCATGGCATACATGAGGCTCCCTATTGCAGAAGCATAAGGGATCTTGCTCATGCATTCTATTTCCTCAGGTGTGCTAGGGCACATCTTCTTGGAAAGATGAATACCATGTCTGAAGGATATTAATCCTTCTCTTAGAGTTTTCCATACTAAACCTCTTTAGTACTTCCTCTATGTACATCTTCTGTGAAAGTCCTAGCATCCTATTTGGTCTATCCCTATAGACCTTAATTCCTAGAATAAAGGATGCTTCACCTAGGTCTTTCATGGAGAATTTCTTGGACAACCATATTTTGACTGTCGTCAACATGGAAATATCATTCCCAATAAGGAGGATGTCATCCACGTACAATACGAGGAAGACAACAGCGCTCCCACTGATCTTTTTGAAGACACACGGTTCCTCTTCATTTTTGATGAAACCAAACTTTTTGATCACATCATTGAAATGAGTGTTCCAGCTCTGAGATGCTTGCTTAAGTCCATATATGGACCTTTGCAGCTTGCAAACCTTGTGATCAGTATCATTGGATGTGAAACCTAGCGGCTGTTCCATATAGATATCTTTCTCAAGATATCCATTTAAGAATGCCATTTTCACGTCCATTTGCCATATTTCATAATCGAAATAGGCTGCAATGGCAAGCAATGTGCGGATGGAATTTTAGCATAGCCACTGGGGAAAAGGTATCCTGATAGTCAATGCCTTCGCGTTGACTATAACCTTTTGCCACTAGTCTAGCCTTGAATGTCTCCACATTCCCATCTGCACCAATCTTTCTCTTGAAGATCCATTTACACCCAATAGGTACTATACCTTCTGGTGGATCTACCAAGGTCCAGACTTGGTTTGAGTGCATCGAGTCAATTTCTGACTGCATTGCCTCTAGCCATTTCTCGGAGTCGATATCTGATATCGCCTCATTGTAGGTTTTGGGATCATCACCATGAGCACCATTACCTGAGGAACATTTTCTCTACTTCCTCTGAAATAATACCTAAGTATCTTTCAGGGGATGAAAAACTCTTTCCGATCTACGAGGTGGAGGAGGTAGTGTTCTTATTGGCTCAACCTGATTTGGTTCCAATTGGTCCTTAGCTCGTTGTACTTGTGAGACTTTCTCATCAAGCTTAATCTGCTTTCCAATGCCGCTATCTTGAATAAACTATTTTTCAAGAAAGATGGCATGTCGACTCACAATCACATTGTGGTCTTCTGGAATGTAGAAATAGTATCCTAATGACTCTTTAGGATATCCTATGAATCGAGCTCTAAAGGACCTAAACTCTAACTTGTCCGCTTGTTGTCTTTTGACATGAGCCGGACAACCCCAAATTCTGAGATGACTCAGACTTGGTTTCTTACCATGCCATATCTCATACGGTGTGGTAGAAATGATTTTAGAGGGAACCCTATTCAGTAGATAAATTGAAGTTAACAATGAATGTCCCCAAAGAAAATCAGGGAGGTCTGTGAAGCTCATCATGGATCGGACCATATCCAATAGAGTCCGATTTCTCCGTTCTGAAATTCCGTTGAGTTGAGGTGTTCCTGGTGGAGTCCATTGAGAGACTATGCCATTTTTCTTGAGATAGTCTAGGAATTTTTGGCTAAGGTATTCACCTCCTCGATCTGATCGAAGAACCTTAATGGGTTTTTCAGTTTGTTTTTCTACTTCATGTCTGAATTCTTTGAACTTTTCAAAAGCTTCAGACTTGTGTCTCATAAGATACACATACCCATACCTAGATAGATCATCGGTAAAGGTAATGAAGTAGATAAAATTGCCTCTAGCCGGCACATCAAATGGGCCGCACACATCAGTATGTACTAGGGCAAGGAGATCTGTGGCCCTTTCCCATGTCCTACAAAAGGGAGTTTAGTCATTTTGCCTTGAAGACAAGATTCACAAGTTGGATATGACTCAAAAGTCAACGGACTCAATAGCCCATTTTTCTCCAATTTGTTAATCCTATCTTCTGCTATATGACCTAATCTCAGGTGCCATAGATATCTATCATTTGGACTATTCCTAGGTCATTTGGCATTCACGTTTTGCTCGATAGTTAGAATAGGTACATCAATATGTAGCTGATAAAGACCATTAATAAGGAAACCATTTGCAATTTTATTTCTTTCATAAAGAATGTTACAATGGTCCTTAAAGAAGGTAATCACATAGCCTTCTAGTGCTAAGCATGAAACAAAAATCAAATTCCTGCTAGCTACAGGCACATAATAACAGTCTTTCAAAACTAAGTCTAAACCAGATGGTAATCGAAGAGGGTATGTTCCCACGGCTACTGCAGCAACTCTTGCTCCATTATCGATGCGTAGGATCATGTCTCCATCCCTCAGCCTCCTGCTATCCTCAAGATCCTGCATGGAAGTGCATAGATGAGCACTAGAACAGAGTCAAGCACCCAACTGGATGCAGAAGAAACCGTAAGGTTAGACTCAATAATGAGCATACCTCCAGAAGGACCTTCCTTCTTGTTCTTCAGGGTGGCCAGGTAAGTAGGGCAGTTCCACTTTCAATGGCCGTCGCTGTTGCAATGGAAATACTTTTCTTTGATCGGTCTTCTTCTTTGGCTCTGCCTTCTTCTTCTTTCCTCCTTCCACCTTCTGCTTTTTTGCAGACTTCTTTTTCTTTCCTAGAAGACTTTCTTTTGGAAGAAGTCCGTTCCATAGCAAGAACTGAGCCTTTAGAACCTTTCATAGAAAGCTCAGTGGTGACCAGCATGTTCATTAATTCGACCAAGAAATTTTGAAGTTTATGCATGTGGTAATTCATGATGAATTGCCCATATGCATCAGTCAAGGATTGCAGAATAATATCATTCTGCAGATCCAAGTCTAACTTCACACCGAGCTTCTCAAGCTCTTCCAAGTCCTTGATCATCATCAGACAGTGATCTTGGACTGACTGCCCATCACGCATCTTAGCCTTAAAAAGTTCATTTCATGACTTGATATTTGGCTGCATGACTCTGTTCACCAAACATCTCCTGCAGGTGAGCCAACATTTGGCGAGCAGTCCCGATATCTTCATGTTGGCGCTGGAGCTCATCAGACATCGAGCCCAACATGTAATATCTGGCCTTATTATCTTCGTCTATCCATTTTTCCAGAGATGCTCTCTATTCAGTGGATGGATGGGCTGGTAAGGTGGGAGGGTCCTGATCCAATACATGGGTTAACTTCTCGAAACCCAAAATGATTTTGTAGTTCTGAGCCAATCTTTATAATTGGGATCCGGTCAGTCTATGTGTGTCCAGGATACGTGCCAATGGGTTGGACGCAGACATTTTTCTGTAGAGAGTCAAAGATTCTAGTTAGATACTGTAATTATGACTTGACCAATTTATTTAGAGATTTTATTTTTAAATAAATTAGCTCCCACTATTTTTTTGGATCCCTACACTCCCTCTGTAGAGATGCAAAAATCTCCATGATTAATGATTTCTAGTGGGTGGTGCGGTCTCACCAACTGACTCATCACCTCACCTAACAGTTATTGGTGATGGGTTAGCCAATGAGTGAACAACTCTTGTTCAATGATTCTCTAATCATGGTGCACCCAAACTTGGTCTCTAATTCATGAATCTCACCGTATCCAAAATATTGATCCACTCCTTAGTTAAGTCAGACCCACCATTTGCATAGACTGGATTCCTAATTGAGTCTCTCATCATATCCAGAATATTGAGCCCAACTCATCCTCCAGCCCATAGCATCCAATGCCTAATAGACATGGTTGCATCTTTTCGGTGCAACTGAGCCACTATATCCAGTCGAGAACAATCAACCCCGGGAAGGGCCCGCACATCTACAATGGTGGAAGACCTCAGACTTAATCTTTTCTTAGGAGAATTGATTCAGGTCTCATTAAACTAGACTTATCATAGTCATAACAATTATGACTAACCTAGTGGCATGGGTTAGCTCGGATTATTGACCACCTCAAATCAGAACTGAGTCAACAGATATGGCCAGGTAAGTGAGATCGGTGGAAGGGATATGCCATTAACTCATACAAGAATGCATTCAGGTCGAGTAGCTCCCAATTAAAAACCAATTCGGTCGTATGTGCCAAACTTACCTTAGACACCAAATTATTGAGTCAGAACCAATTGGGTTAGCCTACAATCCAGACTCTAACCTCTGAGCCTAATTAGGTCTTGCTTGATCGTGACTCGATCTTGACCCAGACTTAATCCTATTAGGCTGGTCAATTTAAGCATTGTTGATCCCATCTAACCAACTCTTGATTCGGTTTGATCAACCGCTTAGACCTAATTGAGCTACCCAAGCCCGAACCCAGTATTATGAATATGTCTTAGATCTAAAATTCTCAATTTTAGACCTAATTAATATTTCATAATCTTAATTCTTAATTAAGTAGGGTTCATAAACAAAATATGCACAATAAATCCTAGGGTTTCAGGATCTAGGGTTTTGCAGAAAGTAAGTTTTGGATTTCTGATTAAGGACGAACGTGCAGCACCCCTACACATCATAAGAACACCCCATCGAATGGAGAGAAGAGGGCCTTTAAACCCTTCTTCGTTCTTATGACCGGACAGCCAAGAGGAAAGCCTTAATCAGGAACATGTAATACTACAAAATAGTTTTAGATCTATATCATATATCTCATATATAAATTAGATCTAATCATGGCATATTTTGCATACATCTCATGTATCGAATCATGCATGTTTTCAAGATCTAAATTATCTCATAATAATCTAAAAAATTAGATTTAAATTGATCTTATCAAAATAAACTCTAATCTAGACAACTATGTAGAACTATTCTACAACTAGTCTAGACATGCATCAATCATATCTCATATTATGTTTAAAATTAAATAATTTTATTTGCTATTTTTTAGATATTATTATAATAATTATAATATTAGAAAATAGTAAATAAATAGATCTAAAATATAATTTAATCAAATTAAATTATAAACATGCAAGACTATTCTATAGAACTATTCTATTTTAGAACTAGTCATGCATATTTTCTAATCTTAGATCCAAATCATTTAATTTTAATTTTTTTTGATTTTAGATCTGATCACATCTCATGTGATATCTAAAATTACTTATTTTTTAATTAAAATAAATTTAAAATTAGATCTAAACACTTTAGAACCTTGGCTTTGATATCAGTTGAAGGAAAATCCTAATTACCTAAACCAGGTTCGTTCAGATCTGATTGGATCAAGCGATATATTTTAAAATTTTTTTTCTTTGATCCAAATCAGATCTGAGATATTTTAGATCTAATCTTTATTATTTTAATAATTAAAATAAATTTATATAAATTAAATTAAATTTAATTTACCTTAACGTAGGATAATCCTATTACCCATTGATGATCCTATAAGCAGCGAAAGGTTCTGGATCTAGCCACGCAAGTGCCTGACCTTTACTCAGGCTGAATCTAGATATCCTCTTCTTCTCTATCACATCTCCAAAAATTAGATCTGAATCTAATTTAGAGGATCTTCAAAATATCTTTCGAAGATCAACAGTTGTCCTTTGCAACAGCGTAGCTTTCTAGCTTTCTGTCGCCTTTCTCTTGTCTAGATTGCACCAACTTGAATCCCAAACCACTTTCAGTGTGGAGAGGAGAGGGAGAAGATGGACTTGGCATGGAGGAGGAGGAGAGAGGTAGCCTTGGGGCATGGGAAATTTTTAGATACTCCTTGAGTTGGGCGCAGTGTCTTATTTATAGATTATGTGTGATCCAACTCCTCCTCTTCCCAACCAATCACAACCCTTTATGAAATTAGATCTAAATCTGATTGGTGGGAATAGAGTCCCCTAGATTCATCCTTAGATGGTACCTAAGATCAATCAAACTTGGTTCTTAGGAGAAGTCTAATCAGAATCCAAAAAGGAGATGGAGTTCCTATCCAATAGGGACTCCTGGGCGCCTCCAGCTTGGGCACACACAACACACGCGAAGGGTTGCGTGCACCCTCCTCCTTGTCAGATTCTGGTAGGAGGACAAGCCTCCACTAGCTCTTCAATAGGTGTGTGACACGTGGACAAAAGTCAAAGCATCAATGGTCAACATTTGACCAGTCAAAGATCAACTTTTGACCAAAGTCAAAGGATGAGAAATGGCAGGTGATAAAAAATGGCAGGTATTATCTTACAAAATAAAACAATCCTTTCCTGACCTGGACAAGCTCCAGTCAGACCAAGTGAAGGCCTCTGATCGAGCACAAACTCCTTTGGCTCAGTTAGGACAACTATTTATAATAGTAAAAGAAGAACGTTAGGTTCAATCGAGTGCTAGCACGATTTTCTTGAACCTAATTGAATCTCATTCAGATCAATTGAACTGGATCAGTTCAATTGATGATCACCAGATTCAAACCCTTGTTTGTGTGATCCAGTTAGGTTTAGTTTTGTATGATAATGGAATATGTCATGATCTTTATCATCAACATCATTGAAACTCCTTTTGATGGATCAGAACTCTTTTGATTTGAACAGCTAGAATGATCGATCATCTAAATCATTCTAATTGCTCCCAAAATCCACCAGTGACACCTAGCAGTATATGGTGGCAACCCATCAGAGCTGAATGTGAACCTCTTGGTGCAGTTACCTGTGTGATTAAGTTCTTCTATCTTGAGCCCCGATCAGATTAGGGTTAAGGTGAACTCATCAAACCCTAGTTTCTGTCATATGATGTAATCATTCGATTCAAATCCGATGTGAAAATCTAAATAAAATTTTTTTCTATTATTTCACTCTGCCATGGCCATGGGCTTCTGGACTTGATTCTCATGATCATCATAGGGCTGCTCCTCTACCACCAAGGTAGATAGATTCCATCTTGATGCAATCCAGTTCCTACAATGAACATGCTATAGCCAACATACACCTCAGGGTTCCATATGGCTAGAAGATTGAGTTATGGTGTAGTCTAACTATAACACCCTCATGGTGAACTATCGATGCACCTCAAATTAAAGAACCAGACACACCACTACAGCTTCGAGTCAGTCATTGACGAGAAGGTAGACTTCCTAATGACTACTCGAGGTGATCACGCTCAGTACCCTCATTCTCTAATGAGTATCTGTACTCTCACTCTGGTGTCTCCACATCGTAGACTTAAGACTCATCTACTAAAGAGAAGCCATTGTACACCAACCTTCCAGATCAATCACCATCCTCATGATGATCCTATGGTCGGTGATAAGCATCATAAATTCATCAATAAAAGTATTAATTTATTAATTAATTTATATTAATTTTTAAAAATTATTAATCAATTTATATATAATTTTTAAAAAAATCATATTTTTATTAATTAAAAAATTAATTAAAAAATAATAAAAATTAAAAAATAAAATTTTATTATTAATAGAAAGAGCTCATTTTTTTGATCACAACAAAATAAATTTTAAGTAAAACGGAGCTAAAATGAAAAAGATATGAATTTTTAAAAATATAAAATAAATAAAAATTAAATAAAAAAGAAAATGGCTCAGCCGGCTCCGCAAGCCGAGCCACCAAGCCAAGCCGAGCCACCAAGCCAAGCCAAGCCATCAAAGCTGACTCAGCCGTTGAAGCCATCAGCCGGTCCACGATCCAGGCGTGGACCGCCAGCTCAGCAAAATCCGGCGAATCAGAGCTTGCCACGTGGTGGACCTAGACCCCTAAAGGGTCTACAGAAATTTATCGCGGCTCACAAGGGTAATTCAGTCTTTTTGCTCGGCAATAGAGGTGCTGATTGGTTGCGGTGTGCGGTGCGGCCGGTCCATGCGGTCCATGGGAACAGTGATTGCGCGATCGGACGGATGTGGTTGTTTGCGGTCAGGATCGGATGGCTGTGGTTGCTTCCGGATTTTATTCAGCTACAGACATCACGCGGATCACCATCGGATGGCAGCGCTCGATCCAGGTGATGATCCGATGGTTCAGAAAGCTCCCGACGGCGATCAAACTCTCAGACGCGTGATTTGCGACCAGATTTCCTCCATGAAGCGCGATCCAACGACCAGAATTTAATCCGACCCGATCTGAGTTGATCTGCATCCGATTTTGATGATTTTTGGACCGTTGGATTTCTATTGAATGGCTAGATTTTATCAAATTTATTAGAAATGTATCAAAGCTATTTTGATTCAAATTTTACTCAAATTCTTTTATATTTTGATGATTACAAAGGCCATTAGTCCCACATTGCCTTTAGAAAAAAATATCCAGCCCTCCTAGCACTATAAAAAGGATCCTAGGCCTCCAGAAATGAATATCTCCAATCAAGGTGAAGCTTTGGTATAGGACGAAGCCAGGCTATGGGTTAAAGGCTGCTTCGAAGCAATGGATGCCGAGAAGAAGAGCCGAGCTTCTACACCATCTTTCTACCAATGCCGATCCAAGATCAGAGATCAGGCTATTTAATTCTTTTTAAATTCTATGTATTTAAATTTTGAAATTTTAATTAATAAAAATTTTATTTTTTGCACTTTAATTTCTTACTTTTTATTTTTATTGTATTTTAATTTCTGCACTTTAAATTATTGCTTTGCAAGTAGATGCTAAGATCTAACTAGTAGATCTTAGTACCAAATTTAAATTCCTGCATCTTTTAATTTTTACTTTTAATTTTCTGACTTCACTCCTAGTTCCAAAAACTCAAATTCTTTTCTTCTTTTCTTTTCAAAAATCAAAGATTTCAAATCTAAAAATACTACCTTCCCTGTGGATTCGACCTGACTCACTACTATCTATGCATTTTCAATGATTTTAAGAAGTCGGATTAAACTGATAAACATGGTGTCTTAATGACAACATCATATCCCTATCAGTCGGGAGCATTTTATGAGTTAATAATGATTATTCATGTCTTAAATTTTTAACTCTTAAAAATATGAATTATCATTACCATTAACTCAAAGGATGTATCACAAACACTAAATATACATATGTGATAGAAAATAATTCATTTTATTGATTATAGTCAAAATTATAATTTTGCCCCTAAAAGTGTATTACAAGTGTCAGCCAATTCTGACTTCTAGGGCACATATATCTAACATCTTCAGCTTAGATTTTGATTTGTTTCTTAGAATAGATTGCTGCAGATTTAGGGGACTAATTGAACAACCAAAAATAATCAAGAACTCTTTCTTGATTTCTTTTTCTTCTCTCATAAAGGTCTCTCTCTCTTCTCTTAGATCTGATCTGAAAGAGGGAGAGAAGTGGGCATGGAAAGGATGGAATAAGGAAGATGAAGGGGCGGCATAATATTTCTTTGTGGCAAGAAAGAAACCTCTTAAGATATGTGCCCATGCCCCACCATTCATATTTATTTTTTGTCACACAAAACTACATATTTCCATGCCTCAAATGGATAGGGATTAAGGGAGATAAGTTAGGGTTTAAACTCTTATCACATGAGAGTCCTAATCTATCAAGTATGTGAGGTGGCGCTCACCAAACCCTAATTCCTATCTTGCACGCACACCAAAAGAGAAAACATGAATAATCATTGCATAATCCTTTTTCTAGTCAGCCAAGAGGAGATAGAAGCCCAAAGACTGAGGTTCTAGTGGTCAGGATCAATTAGGTTCAAATTTGGTTCAAATCGAGTCCAAATTGAGCCCAAATCGAATTGAATTGGAAAGGCTATCAAACCTAAATTTTTTAGGATTGAAATCTAAATCCGATTTGGATTAATAAAACCAATTAGTTATTAAATTAAATTAAGTCAAATTAAAAATAAAATTTAAATTAATTAAAAATTAATTTATAATTTAATTAGCTTCTAATTAAATTATAATATTTGTAATAAAATCAACGTGCTAACAATTAGTAGTTACCAATTCTATAATATTTACAAATTAGTAATTTTCAAAATTTGAACCATCAATCTAATTAATAATTTGAACATGATCCAAACTATTGATCAAGTTGAACTCTTTTTGTGTATGACCCCTTAGGTTCTATTCTATCTGCTAGTCAGGCATACCATGATCTCTATCACTATATCACTGAAACTCATTTTGATGGGCTAGAATAATTTTGACTCAATCCAACAAGGATTGTTGATCCTAAAATAATCATACTAAGTTCTCACAATCCACTAGTGATGCCTAGTAGCATTTAATTTCAACCTAGCATAATAGAAAAGTATGAACTTTTATTGCAGTTAATGTGTGATTTAGTCCTTCTATCATGAGTCTCGACTTGACGGAGGCTATGGAGAACTCATCAAATCCCATTGTCAGTCTTATATCGGATTGGCTCGACTCTAGTTCATTCATGAATCCCATGAAAATTCTTTTCTAGTATTTGAAAGAAAAATGTGCAGGGTTACATGCATGTCTTTCGAAACTTTTTCAAAAAACAACAATGCGAAAGACTTAGATTAATCTGATTAATTAATTTTTTCATGTGATAAAATTACTAAACATCTACATACAGGATCTGTGACATGATATGATGTATAATTAAATTTGAAATAAAAATAAATTGATATTGATCATATTAATATCCTAGATCACATCTAGCAAATCCTAGATCAAATCTAGGTGTAAAAGAGATCGGATCACTTTACCTTCACATGGATTGAGAACACCGCTACTAATTTTCATGGTTGTTTTCATTAGTCAGAGCCACACAGGATGTCCAGCCTCTATAAATTATCCATATGAGGCTCTTATGCTGATCGGAGGTTTGTTGAATGAAGATCCATGCAAAGTGCTAGCATCTTGCAGTTTCCTCCTGATGATTGATCTAAATACCTTTCTTTGAACTTCTTGGACCTTCCAAGAGAGGAAGAATAGAAGAAGGATTAATGGAGAGAAACTCCTCACTAATCTCTCAAAGTATGGACAAGAAAAGGCTTAGAAAGAAATCCTAAGAGAAGATCCTTCTTCTCTTCTTTTACTCTCAACAGGACATGAATAAAGGATGTCATAAAAAAACCCCTCACGCCCATAACTTTGAAGCACCTAACTTTCCAGTGCCCAACCTCTTTTTCTCTAATTTTTGCATGGAATATCTCTCCCTTCTCATGCCTAACCACTCTTAAAAAGGAGGCGCCCCCTTGGAATAAAAGACTAGGTCAAAGACCTAGTCAAAAGGGGAAACTAAGGAGGCATCCAACTTTTGGATGCCTCTTGGTTATTTTCATGACATTATTCATGCCAAGAAAGGAGTGGTGAAAATAATATCAGCAAAGGGGGTGGCAACCAATGAAGGGCATGGAACCAATTTCCAAAAGAAGAGAAAAGAGTTTTAAGGATTTAAAACTCTATCTTATTATTCCTTGTTTGACCAATTCAAACAACTTTCCAAAACAAAGGAAGAAAGGATGCAAGGGACTCTTATTGGCATGAGAATTCTCATGCCAATATGAGAAATAATATGGCATGGGGTTTGGGGTACATGGTGCAAGGGAGTAGGGAGAATTCCAGTCCAACTAGAACTCTCCAATTTTGACTAGGTCAAACCTAGTCTTACATCCATTTAAATTAAGATTTGTGCAACCTAATAAAGAATGATCCTAGTCCAACTAGAAACCTAATTAAATCAGATTTAACTATATTTAAATCTAATTTAAATTCTAATTTAATTAGAAATTAAGTGTGCTCAAGTCCTAATCAAATAGGAAATTATTCGTCCTTGTAATTGGCTTATCACATAAAATAATTAGACTTGACCTAATCAAATCCAAACCAAATCTAATTAAATCTAATTCAATTAGACTTGATCTTAGCCCTAATGCTCAATCAATTTGAGCTAATTGATAATCCAATTGCTAATTAATCCTCCTATAACACTTGCACTTAATCAATCATCAATCTCATTGATGATTCGATGATTGAATGATTCTTAATCATTAATCAACCATCCAACTAGATAAAAAACTCTTATGTGTGTGACCCCATAGGTTTGAACCTAAGCTGGTAGCATAGGAACCAACTTCTGTATCAATCAAAATGACCATCTAGCAATGGTACCCGATGTCCAGATAGGTCGAAGGTATGTAAAGCAACATCCTTAGAACCCGGTCTATGGTTGCCATATAATTTATCCTTTTGATTCTTAATGCTCAGAATGACTTCGAGTTAACTATCAGTACTCAAAAAAGTTCATCCATATTGTGTCTCAAAATTACAAATCTCAAGACTCCTCGTGAGGATTATCTAGGCCTAGGTTTTGCTTAATTAAAATATAGTGAGACATTTGCTCCTGAAATTAATGGGTGGTCAATCCCATCTTGACTCATATGCCAACTCTATAATTACTGACTCTATCCATAAACCTTCCATCACTGTATTAGAAATACACGTAGTCCGACACTAAAATATAGTGAGTTGTTTGCAAGTCATTATGGTGATCTTAGGTTAGAGGGATACTTATATCCATAAGCCTTTGCTAACTACTCTTCATAGTAGAGTGCCATATTGATCACGTTCAATGCAGATGTACTCCTATATCTCACCTACATGTCATAATAGTATTTTTATATTACTTGATTATGAGGACAACCAATGCATATAGCATATAGTGATCTATACTCGATAAGTTATCCTCCTAATTAACAGCCTATCATTTAGTCAAGAACATTTTAAGAACTATTAGATAAATCTTTCTTTATCGATTGATTATGCTTCTAAGGACTTTATCATAACATAGAAGTTCATTTAACAAAGACAGACGATTTATGATAAATAAGCCAAATAACTTTTATTAATTGATAATTTATATACAAATTACAATCATCTATAACTTAGATGATTGGCTTTAGAATATATTTACGAATAACTCCCACTTGGACTAAAGCCAATCAGAATAATATCAAATACCTATCTTCCACTTTAGTTTGTCAAACTCCTTTATCCTAAGGCTTTAGCAAATGGGTCAACCAGGTTCTCGTTTCCATCGATCTTTTGAAGATCAATATCTTCCCGATCCAAAACCTCTCAGACAAGGTGAAGATAATGCAGAATATGCTGGTCCTATGATGCACCTTTGGTTCTTTAGCCCGAGCTATGGCTCCAGCACTATCACAATATAGTAGGATTGGATCATTGATGGAGGATGTCACTCCTAACTCGCTAAAGAACTTTCACAACCACACAGCCTTCAGGGCAGCATCAGATGTTGTGATGTATTCTGCCTCGCAAACAGCATCGACTACAATGTTCTTCTTGAAACTTTTCTAACAAATTATAACTCCTTCATTTAGAGTAAGAACATGATCCAGCACATTCTTGCTATTGTCTTGATCTGACTAAAAATTAGAACTAATATATCCCATAAGTTTTAAGTCAGTTTCTCTATGTATGAGTCATCGGTCCTTAGTATTTCTCAAATACTTAAGGATTGTCTTTACAATCTTTAGTAGTTCTCATCCGAATCAGACTAGTATCTGCTCACTACCCCTAGTGAGAATGCCACATCTGGTCTCATACATGTCATGGTGTATATGATAGATTACACTATCAAGGCATATGGGATTCTACTCATACGCTCTCTCTTTTTAGGAATTGTCAGATAATTCTTTTTAAAGAGAAAAATTTCATGGCCTATCGATAGATAGCCTTTCTTAAATTTTTTCATGCTGAATCTTTTCAACACGGTATCTATATACATAGATTGGGACAATCCAAGCATCCTTTTAGATCTATCTCTATAGATTTTCATCCCTAAGATGTAGGATACTTTTTCCAAATTCTTCATGGAGAAATGAGATCTTTATTTCCTATAATACTAGAATGTCATTCCTGATTACGAAAATATCATCCACATACAATATAAGGAGTACAACTATAAAACCATTTTTCATTTATAGATGTAGGATTTTTCTTCATTCTTAATATAGCCATTGTTGGGTATTGTATCCTAAAGCTAATCATCTAGGTTGTAGATGGTTGAGCTGATTATAAAATTATACTTACATTATAAATAAATAAAATTATTATTTTGATATTTTCATCATTCTTATACATCTTTTTGTAATTAACTCTTCTATAATGAAGTCCTTAGAACTATTTTCACTCAATAAAGGAGGATTTATCATTTTGTCCTTAAATCTAATCACGATCAAATGATATATTATTACCGAGGATGACAACGTTTATTGAGTGTAGGTCATTGTATGCCATATGGATTGGTTGTCCTCTTAATAAAGAAATATAAAGATACTGGTATGGCATGTAGGTGAAATATAAAGGTATATTTTACTAATCAAGATCCAATTATGGAGCTCTTTGCTGTCAAAAGTTACTCGCAAAGGATATGGGTATAAGTGTTCCTTAGATCTGAGATCATCATGGTGACTTGTAAGCAACTCACTGTACTTTAGTACCAAACTACCTAAATTTCTAATTCAATGATGGAAGGTTATTGGATGTAGTCAAGTACTTGTTTAGTTGGTACATGAGTCAAGATGGGATTGATCCTTTCAAGTGTTGGAGCAAATGCATCACTGTATTTTAATTTAGCAAAATCTCGATTAGGATAGTGCATTCAATGGATACTAAATTTTAAAATAAAATATAGATGGTTTTTTAGGATTGATAGTTAAACCCTAGGTCATCTTTTAAGCATTTAGATCAAGGGGATGAATTATATGGTAACATAGGCCACAAGTTCATAGATGTTGTAATGCAACTATTCGACCTATCCAAATATCGGGTACCATTGTTAGATGGTCACATCGATTAGTATAGAAATTGGTTCCTATGATACCGGCTTAAGGTTTGAACCTATGGGGTCGCACATAATAGGAGTTCTTATTTGATCTGATGGCTAATCAAGAGTTCCAATGGTCTGGGACTCTGTGGTCAAGAGTCCTACTAGATTGGGACTCTATCACCAGGAGTCCCATTGGACCAAGATTCTACCTTCATAGGTTCCACTAGACTCAGACTTTTATATTATTGAAGGATTAATTAACAGTTAGATTACTAATTAGCTCAATTTGATTGAGCGATAAGGATTTGATTGAATTTGATTAAATTTGATTCGATTGGGTTTGATCCAATTAGGTTATGAGATCATCTAATCGCTATGAAAGATTCGATCCTGATTTGATCAAGATCTAAACCTAATTAATTTCTAATTTTATTTGAATTTAATTAGTTTGGGTTAAGCCTAATTTGATTAAATTTATCCTAGCCTAATTAGTTTTGGACAAGTAGGATTGAACTTAACCAATTAGGACAAAGTTCAAATATTTAAATTCTTCTTGTGCCTTGACTCTTTGACCTCACCTCTTCCCACGCATGTTATGGAATGTGCGTAAGTTTTCTCCATGCCATAATCTGATGTTTGCACCCTATCTTATCTTCCTTTGACTTAGTCCAAGTGTTGGATTAGATCAGATTGAAGTTGAATTTTGAATTCAACTTGAATTGGTTGGTTTGGTTGAAACCTCCTAACCCTCTCATCCTTATCCAGACTCAACACCACCCATGCTTTTGTTGCACTTCTTTGTGAGTTTTCTTCAAAGTGGTTATGTAGAAGGAGAGTCCTTCTACTTGTCACCCACCTGAATGGTGCGTTGGAGGTGGATAAGATGCCACTTGAATTTAAATTCAAGTGGGAGGTTGAAATGAGTTCAACCTCTCCATCTTATCCTATCTTACACACAAAACCCATCGAAGTGCATGCCTATTAAAATTAGATTTTTTTGGATGTGTGCAAGTTTGAGAGTGTTGGCATGCATAAGGTATTTGAGGGATTCCTAGAGAGAGAAAATCAAAGGGGTGCCACTTCCTGGGTGAGAGAAAATCTAGAGAGAGATACTCTGCACCATTCCACTTTCTCTACCTATCTCATGTATTTTAAATGGTTTAAAGTGCCTATGAATTTCTTTATGAAAAGGGTTTTATAAAAAATAGAGAGAAGGACTGAGGGTCATTTGGGTGCAAGTTTTGAGTGTTAGAAAAATCTAAATAGTCTGGATTTCAAGTTTCTGGATGTGGGTAACCCTAGGGTTTGGACCCAGGGTTTGGGTGGTGAGTTCAAGTGCTATGAACATCGGATGACCATCAAATTTGCCACACCATTTCATCATCCTTCCTATAGTGTATCCTGACCTTTTGGAGCATCCTGAAGATTGAAAGAAGATCATTAATTAGATCAACGAAGATCGATCATTGAAGGCTCCAACGAGGAGCTAGCACTCCGGTGGAGCTAGTTGAGACCAGGAGCTCCATGTGGACTGACCATAGAGGCCGAACAACTGTGTAACTATAGCACGATGGAAGAGGCTTCTTCCTATGATTTTAGATTATGGAGTTTAGCTATCCACGCTCAGGTATTATGTTCTGAACATAAATTATTCAGCAAATATGATTTGCTGATCGAATGCATTTAATTTTCTATTGCATATATATATGTCCAGATCCAAGTGTAGGATTTTTTATTAGATCAATGCATGCATAAAATTAATATTAGATTAATTTTAGCTTTCACTGTAATTTACATTCAAAAAAGTTTCAAAATGCATGTTTCAAATCATGCACGATTTCCATCATTGGTATCAGAGCATGGGTTGATTGACAAGTTTGTATATTAATTAAAAAAATTAAATATTAGCATATATGATATATTTTGATCCAGATAACTGAGTAACCAAGGATAAATGAGCCTCCAAGCTATTCGGTCATAAGGAAAAAGTATGGTTTAAAGGCCATCTCCTTCCATTCAGTGGGGATCTGTTATGATGGTAGGGGTGCCACCATGAACTCATTCATTAAGATGAATAGTGAAAAAATTTTTATTATTAAAATTATTTTAATTTAATAGTTAAATATGAATAAGTTTAGATTAGATCTAAAAAGATTCATGGTTTAATTATGCTTTATTTTCTATTATGAAACTAGCAATAGGTTGCTCTTTATAAAATGAGCTAATCCATTTGTGAAATGAGGCAATTCATTTAGTGAATAGAAAATATAAAAAATATTTTAAAATTTAAAAATTATTTTTGAAATATCAAACCCCATTTCATCAGTCAAAAAACTTAATTAAAAGAATTAAGTATTATCTAGTAGGGTCTAGATTGTGAATTAAAGATCCTAAGACAAAAGCATAAGATTATGGTTTAAAGGGTTAGATGAATTAGATCCATTCATTGGGTTAGATCTAAGGTTAATTAAAGAATAGACTTAACTAGAGTAATTGGTCAAATCTAACTAAATATTAAATTAGATTAGGTCAAGCACACTCTAGATTCAACTTCAATAGTTATAGTTGGACAAGTCTATATCTTTAACAAGGACCAAGATGGATTTGATTCATAGCTAAGCGGTCCAGTCCAAAATTACTAGATTGATTAGATTGAATCTAATTAACTTGTTGGTGTCTAAGATAAGTTTGGCAGTCTAGACTAGTAATTTTTAATTGAGAGCTACTTGCACTGATTCGATCTTTGATGTGTTAATGGCATATCTCTTCCACTAATCTCACTTACCTGGCTGACATGATCGATTAGGATTTGATTAGATTACTTGGTGATTCGAGCTGACCCATGTCATTAGAAATCAATTTAACTGATTTCAATCAATAAGACTAAATTAAGTGCCCATGGATCGAATTTGATCCTAATCCTTGTCTATTGACTTGGTGAAGTCAGTGGAAGTTAATTGATCCATATTTTGTCTATCCTTAAGTTACATATAAACTAAATTCTCTAAATTATTAGGTTCTTAAAAATGATAAAGTTATAAGGATAACTGAGTCATAGCCTTCCATTAAGATGAATGGTAATCAGTCCAATTTTCTAGGTGGACATTAGAGGTGCCTTACACCTGATGTTCATTTGGATATTGGAATTACTATCCATCATATGATGATTAGGTTGTACTCTTTGAATGGTGATCAGATTGGTCAGAGCTTTCCTCAGACCTTGTCTTCATTCGTTTAATGCATCGAACTCAATCATGTTAATGGTTGGACCTAATCAGACCTTCTAATCATACCTTTTTAGTGGAGACCATAGCCTACTGAATTGGCTTCTGGAGAAAAATTAAATTACTAAAAATTATTTAAAAAAATAATTGATTATGAACCTACCTATAGATGCACATCAGTTGGCCAGAGCTTTTCTCAGATCCGTTTCTACTTTATGTAGATTCCAGTACCCACTAAGGAGTTGGTGTAATTTTTTGAATTGGAGGTAGAGGCTACTAATTCATAAAAATAGTAGAATGATCTTTAAACTAAAGTTTAAATTTTTAGGATTAAATAATTCAAGTACTAATATGATCTTATATTTTTCTTTCAGTTAAATAGAATGGCTAGTGTATGGTCGCTTCATTCACTGTTGGATAGTGACAAGCATTTAGGACTTGCACACGAGAAATCTAGTGTTGATCCTAATCTAGCAGATCCAAAGAGAAATTATCCTCTAAATCCGAATAGGCTGAATAGGAGAAACCAATAAAGAGCTACTAGGCAAGGATGTTATATAATAATATCTTGCAATTTCACTATCTGTAATACATCTATCTGGATGTTAGATACCGAAATTCTAGTTCATATATGCAATTTGTTGCATGGACTTCAAATTAATAGAAAGTTTGAGAATGACAATAGATTCCTGAATATTGAGAATGGAAGAAATGTTTCAGTCCTAGCATTGGAAACACTTAACTTATTTTCAAAACTAATAATGTCATTTTTAGTGACTGTTACTACTGTCCATCTTTTATGATAAACATAATATCTATTAGGCTTTTGGCCCAAGATGGTAGTTGTTTATTGATAAAAAAATATTATGATATCATTATGAATGATGTTATAATAATGCGAGGATAATTAAAAATAAAATTTATATTTTATCATAATCTATTTGTATATTGTACATGTCAAATAAATACTCAAAACTAGATAATGTCTCTGATGCCTATCTTTGGTATTGTCGGCTTGGTCATATAAACAAGAATAGAATCAACAGATTAGTCAAAGAGCGTATCCTTGACATCGATGATTATGAATCATTGACTACCTATAAGTCCTATCTTCTTGATAAAATGATCAAATCATCTTTTACTGAAAAGGGTGAATGGGCCACCAAACTTCTAGGTCTAGTACATACTGATGTATGTAGACCTATGAACACATGTGCTAAAGATAGATATTACTACTTTATTATATTTACTAACAACCTATCTAGGTATGGGTACGTCAATCTTATGAAGAGTAAATTTGATTCATTTGAAATATTTAAATGATATGGAAATGAGATAGAAAAATAACTTAGAAAGAGTATTAAAACTCTTCAATTAGACCGAGGAGGTGAATACCTTTCCAATGAGATTTTGACATATATAGGAGAGAATGAGGTTCTCTCATAATGAACCCCTCCTAAAACACCATAGCATAATGGTGTGTCTGAAAGAAGGAATCAAACTCCATTGGACATGGTTCGGTCCATGATGGGGTTTGCAAGTCTGTTGATTTCTTTTTAGGGTTATGCACTTGAGACTGCTTATTATGTTTTGAACAATGTTCCAAATAAGTCTGTTGCAAAGACTCCATATAAGATATGGACTAGACGTAGGCCAATGCTCTCTCACCTTAGGGTTTGGAGATGTCTGGCTTATGTAAAATATTTGTAGGTGAAAAAGCTTGGACCTAGATCTGATAAATACTTGTTTATAGGGTACCCAAGAAAATTAGAGAATATTACCTCTACCTTGTTGAAGAGCAAAAGATGTTCGTCAGCAATAGAGCAGTCTTTTTGGAAAAGAAGTTTCTTAGGAAAGAAACAACTACCTCTAATGTTGAGCTTGGTGATGTTCGATAGATAGAGGAACCGACATATTCTAGTGAACCTATAGAATTAGATTTGATAAGATCAAATCTAGAGCTCATTATGGAGGCACTCTTAAGGAGATCCAATAGAGTACCATGTCAGTCGGATAGATACTATGGTTTCTTGGTCCAAAACGGTGATCCTATCGAACTCGATGAGAATGACGAGGATGCGATCACCTACATGGATGCCTTATAGTGGTCCAACTCCGATAAATGGCTGAAAGTCATGAAGTCTGAAATGGAGTCCATAAAGATCAATAGTATATGGACACTAGTTGATCCACCTAAAAGGATAAAACCTATTGGTGTAAGTAGATTTTTTTTTAAAAAAAGAGCACAAATGGAAAGGTGGAGATTATAAAGCCCATCTGATTGTCAAGAGATATTGTCAGTATTATAGTATTGACTATGGTGAGACTTTTTTCGGTAGCAATGCTTAAATCCATTCAGATAATGCTTACGATAGCAACATACCTGGAATATGAGATCTGGCAAATGGATGTGAAGACGGCTTTCCTAAATGGAGAGCTAAAAGAAGAGGTGTATATGATATAGCTTAAGAAATTCATATCCACAGACGAGTCCAAGGTGTGTAGGCTTCATAGATCCATTTATAAATTGAAGCAGGCATCTCGGAGTTAGAACAAGCATTTTGATAAGATGATCAAAATGTATGGCTTCGTTAAGAATGGAGAGAAATCCTATATGTACAAATGGGCTAATGGTTCAATAGTCATATTTCTTGTACTGTATATGGATGATATTCTTTTAATTGGGAATGACATCCCTACATTATAGAGAATAAAGGTTTGGCTACCATCTCAATTCTTCATGAAGAACTTGGGAGAAGCTTCCTACATCCTAGGGATGAAGATCTATAGAGATAGATCTAAAAGGTTGTTTAGGTTATCCCAGTCGACATACATCGATACCATGCTAAAGCGATTCAGCATGGTGAACTCCAAAAAAGGCTATCTTTTGATAGGCCATGGGATTACTCTCTCGAAGAAAGATTGTCTAACAACTTCTCAAGAGAGAGAGAGTATATGAGTAGAATACTATACGCTTTGGCAATGAGTTCTACTATATACGCCATGATGTATACGAGATCGGATGTAGCATACTCACTATGGGTAGTGAGTAGGTACTAGTCTGATTTAGGTGAGAATCATTGGAAGGTTATAAAGATAATCCTAAAGTATTTAAGAAATACTAAGGATTAGTGGCTTATTTATGGAGATTATAACTTGAAACTTATGGAATATACTAATTTTAGTTTTTAGTTAGATCATGATGATAGTAAGAGTATGTCTGGTTATGTGTTTATCCTGAATGATGGAGCGATCTGCTGGAAGAGTTCCAAGTAGCACACTATAGCTAATTCTATGTGTGAGGTAGGATATGTCACAGCATCCAATGCTGCGAAGGAAGCTGATAGGTACGTGATGTTGTCGTTAAGACACCGTGTTTATCAGTTTAATCCGACTTCTTAAAATTATTGAAAATACGTAAATAGTAGTGAGTCGGGTCGAATCCACAGGGAAGGTAGTATTTTTTAGATTTGAAATCTTTGATTTTTGAAAAGAAAAGAAGAAAAGGATTTGAGTTTTCAGAATCAAAAGTGAAGTCAAAAAATTAAAAGCAAAAATTAAAAGGTGCAGAAATTTAAATTTGGTACTAAGATCTACTAGTTAGATCTTAGCATCTACTTGCAAAGCAATAATTTAAAGTGCAGAAATTAAATTGCAATAAAAATAAAAAGTAAGAAATTAAAATATAATAAAATTTTTATTAATTAAAATTTCAGAATTTAAATACATAAAATTTAAAAAAAAAATAATAAAATAAAATAGCCTGATCTCTGATCTTGGATCGGCATTGGCAGAAAGATGGTGTAGAAGCTCGGCTCTTCTTCTCGGCACCCGTTGCTTCGAAGCAGCCTTTAACCCATAGCCTGGCTTCGCCCTATACCAAAGCTTCACCTTGATCGGAGATATCAATTTTTGATGGCCTGGGGTCCTTTTTATAGAGCTAGGAGGGCTGGATATTTTTTCTAAAGGCAATATGGGACTAATAGCCTTTGTAATCGTAAAAATACAAAGAAATTCGGATAAAATTTCAATCAAAACAGCTCTGATACGACTCTGCTAAATCTGATAAAATCCAGCCGTTCAACAGGAATCCAACGGTCCAAAAATCATCAAAATCGGATGCAGATAAGCTCAGATCGGGTCGGATTAAATTCTGGCCGTTGGATCGCGCTTGATCGAGGAAATCTGGCCGCAAATCGTGCTTCGGGAGTCTTGATCGCCGCCGGCAGCATTCTGGACCGTCGGATCATCGCCTGGATCGAGCGCTGCCGTCCGATGGTGATCCGCGTGATGTTTGTATCTGAATAAAATTCGGAAGCAACCACAGCCGTCCGATCCTGACCGCAAACAACCACATCCGTCCGATCGCGCAATAACTGTTCCCATGGACCGCGTGGACCGGCCGCACCGCACACCGCAACCAATCAGCGCCGCTGTTGTCGGACGAAAAGACTGAATTACCCTTGTGAGCCGCGATAAATTTCTGTAGACCCTTAAGGGGTCTAGGTCCACCACGTGGCAATCTCTGATTCGCCGGAATTTGCTGAGCTGGCGGTCCACGCCTGGATCGTGGACCGGCTGATGGCTTCAACGGCTGAGTCGGCTTGATGGCTCGGCTTGGCTTGGTGGCTCGGCTTGCGGAGCCGGCTGAGCCGTTTTCTTTTTTATTTAATTTTTATTTATTTTATATTTTTAAAAATTCATATCTTTTTCATTTTAGCTCCGTTTTACTTGAAATTTATTTTGTTGTGATCAAAAAAATGAGCTCTTTCTATTGATAATAAAATTTTATTTTTTAATTTTTATTAATTTTTATTATTTTTTAATTAATTTTTTAATTAATAAAAATATGAATTTTTCAAAAATTATATATAAATTGATTATTAATTCTTAAAAATTAATATCAATTAATTGATAAATTAATACTTTTATTCGTGAATTTATGATGCTTATCACACCCCCCAACTTAAGCTTTGCTCGTCCTCGAGTAAAGAAAGAATTTAGTTTTAAATACCTTTTAACTTTAGAGTTTCGAATTTTACCTTAAGCAATTTTCAAAATGGCCATTGATATTCAGTAGAGCTTAAATGAGATATATCATTGGGGTATTAATACTTATCAATAGAAAAATTAAGTAAAGAACATTAAATTTTTCAGAACTTTTTCTAAATTATTCCACTTTTATCTCTGATTTGTCTAAACTTTCATATAGGCAGGTGTATTGCTACTTCCATCCTTCATTTATTAATTTTTATTTTCACATTGCCCACTTTTTGATGCGAATATCATTGCTTACTTAGGCAACGGGACCCGGTTACTCGGTGGAAAACCAATGTTTCTTTTCTTTTTTCTTTTTTTCTTTTTTTTTTTTTTTTTTTTTTTTTTTTTTTTAACGTTGTACCACTATTGAGTGTCTTAACTCCTTAAGCTTTCTATTTGATCCATGTAGCGAGTCTTGGGCCAATGACTCCCAAACCAGTTGGCTTTAGGGCACTAGGTATAGAATACCCCTCGGGCTTACTAGCTCGAATCAAATAGGCTACGAGTTAAGACTAGCTTTACAACGAGCTTCTTTGCCCTTCCCACCTTTTGATGCGAAACTCAATGCTTGCTTAGGCAAAGAGGCCCGGTTACTCAGTGAGAAGTACTTGGAAACTATTTTATTAAAATAAATTTTTATATGAAGAAACGTATAGTTACCCTACACAAGCCTATAAAAAGTAGACTTTTCTTTGATGCTAGTAGAAATAATTAGAAATGCTCCAAGAAAAAAAAATTTTATGTTCTAGACTTAACTCTTTATTGAATTTTCTTAATACTTGATTCCTCAATATCTCATAGATTCTCTAATCTGTGCATCAATTTTCTTTTAAAAATGCTTAGTTTTATTCGATTCTTAAGCATAATCAAGTATCTAAATACTAAATACTAACTTTTTCGAGGACTTAAAATTTTAAAATTTTTATTTTTCCCTCCCCCCAACTTAATCGACATTGTCCTCAATGGAGAAGAGAAAAAAATAAAGGATGTAATAAAAGAAATGGAAGAATACACCTAACTCTATATTTTTTTTATTTATTTATTTATTTATTTATTTTTTTTTGGTCCAGCACATGCCTTTACAAATTTGAGCTCTCCCTCCAACTTATTCAAATTATCCTAAAAAAAGAAAACTAAAAAGATAAATTAGATAAAAACTAAATATTGGGTTGCCTCCCAACAAGCGCTAAGTTTACCGTCTTCAGCCAGACACAATGTAGCTCACTATCCTGTGTCGAATATTGGATTGACAAATTCCAATGGTTTTGGATTGCCAATCTCAGAAAGTTGATTTTGATTTTTAATCCCATTATTGATATAATCTTTGTTAATTTTTAGGGATATAATTTATGATTCCATTCTCAGACCCATGTTTATTAAGAATTACTCCTATTTGTTCTTCTAAAATGCTCATGAATGGAGTTTTAGGAGTTAAGTTTGATTCAATGGGTGCTGGAATGGTGACTAAAGGCGGTTTTAATTCTGGAGGTAAATTAATGTGATCCTGCTTAAACAACTCCATTGACATTTCATTACATGCCTTTTGATTTTTATAAGAAGAACCAGCTTCTAGGGTTGAAGGGAATAGGACATTAGGTTTATAAGTCTCGGGTAAATCATCTATTCTCTTTTCCCTTATTTCTATCTCATTTAAACTGGAACTAGCATCAGTACTAATTCCTGGCTTGGGTTCTTCTATGTGGTTAGTCTCAGTACTAACCAGTTCCTCTAAATTTTTATTTTGGCTAGCATCAGTACTAGCCTCTCTCACCTGGTCTTGGTATGGGTTCCATAAGAATCCTATAGCTTTTAAGTTCAGGAATTACTTTGGTATTCTCAAATTGAAGATTCTTAGATGAAACATTAGATTGATAATTTAATCCAGGTGGTTGGTAGTCATTAGGTGGGTTATTTGAAATTGGTAGGTTCGGTAGTTGATCTAGTTCTCTCCTCATGTTAGACTCAACTAATTATCCTATTTGAGCTTCTAGTCTGGCGATAGATTGCTGTTGAGTTAGAATTAATTATTGAAGTTGGTTAAATCTATCATCAGCTAGATTGGTCTGTTGAGGAGGTGGGTATGAAGGCTGATTATAATATGATGGCTGGTTAAACTGACTAGGCTGACCATTATTATAGGCATAATTTTGATAATTTTGCTCAAGTGAAATTTGGGTCTGAGCCTGAGTCTGTTGGGATGTCCAAGAAAAATTAAAGTTACTCCAATCTGAATTATATGAATTTGAAAATGGGTCATTAATCAATTTGGAGTATCCTTGAGTAGCTTGAACTTGTTCTTGGATAAAATATGGAAACTGTGCAGTCATAGGATATTCACTTACATGATGGGTTGGACTAGCACAGATTGAATAATTCTCCTGATAATTAGAAGATTGTTGACCTAGGGATTAGGAGTTGATCTATTTTCTGATCAAGAAGGTCAACTTTATCTAATTTTTGGACTATTAGATTTCATATTAGCCATTTGATTATTATGTTTAATGTGAATCAACCATTCAATTAAGTTCAACTAAATCAGAAAAAGCGATTTCCTACCATGCATGTATTAGTGTAACCCTAATGTATGGTTTAAAAATTTTTAGAATATATTTTTTTTTTATTATTATTATTATTATTTTATTATATTAAAAATTAATTTTTTTAATTATTTTTATTTATTAATTTTAATTTAATTTAATTTAATTTAATTATTAATTTTTAGTTAGTTTAATTTTTATTTTATTTTATTTTTATTTTATTTTTAGAGGAGTAAGAAAAAGAAAGAAAGAAGAGTTCTAAAGAAGAGGTCCTAAGGAGTCCTAGAACTAAGAAGAAAGAGAAGAATTAGGTTTAATTAGGTTTGATGTTGGTTAGCAATCAAGTTGGTCAATCAATCCTGACTAAGGGTTATCCTAGATCTAGACAGCTCCTAACTGCCAAGGTCACCTTCAAGCCCTCCAAGTGTAGGATTAGCCAATCAACTGGCCAGGTAAGTGTAAGGTTGGTGGGAGTCCCCCCGTTGCTTGCCTTAGACACCAATTATGCTTGGCCAGGTAAGCGAACGGAACCAATTAGAAACCACCTTCCTTCGGGCCCAATCGTCCCTGAACCACTTTCCTAGACACCAGTCAAATTGACTTATCCTAACCCGGTTCAACTCTTAGGATTCCTTGTCCTATTGAGCTCGAGTTCCTAGGGTTGATGTCTAATTGATTTTAAAATTAAAGGCTTAGGTCAATGCAGGATGCTGGTTGGTTGTTTGTGGGCTAAGGAAGGGTGATCAAATCCCCACCTTATCTTGTTTAATTGGGTTGTGCCCTTAATTTGATTTAATATGAATATGCACGAAAAAAAAAAAAATTCAATCAAAGGGTTTTATGCAATTTAAACTAGATGCATGCAACTAATTAAATTATGAAAGGCTTACCTTGCCTCCAGCAATCACCAAAAAAAAAAATAAAATAAAAATAAAGATAAAAATAAAACTAATATGATGCAGCTCTAAGATTTCTAATCTTGTTCATGAGATTTTTTAATTAGGTTTAAATGAATATTTTTTTAAATTAATTTAAAAAGTAAAATAAATAAATAAATAAAATAAAAAGAAGAAGAGAACTAGGGTTAGGATTGATCTCACCAGGCAAAACTTCTGATTCTTTTTGTTTTTTTTTTTCCTGCAAAATAATAAAAAAAATTAGTAAGAAAATAAAAATTTTATTTATAATTTATTTATAGAAAAATCAAAGAGATCAAAAATTTAATATCCGTGCCTTCCCCGGCAACGGCGCCAAAAACTTGGTGCGTTTGCCGAAATTATTTTTAATAAATCAAAGAAATCAAAATCAAAAATCAAAAACCTTCCCCGGCAACGGTGCCAAAAACTTGATAGGAACGCGATGCTGTCGTTAAGACACCGTGTTTATCAGTTTAATCCGACTTCTTAAAATTATTGAAAATACGTAAGATAGTAGTGAGTCGGGTCGAATCCACAGGGAAGGTAGTGTTTTTAGATTTGAAATCTTTGATTTTTGAAAAGAAAAGAAGAAAAGGATTTGAGTTTTGCAGAATCAAAAGTGAAGTCGAAAAATTAAAAAGCAAAAATTAAAAGATGCAGGAATTTAAATTTGGTACTAAGATCTACTAGTTAGATCTTAGCATCTACTTGCAAAGCAATAATTTAAAGTGCAGAAATTAAATTGCAATAAAAATAAAAAGCAAGAAATTAAAATATAAAAATTTTTATTAACTAAAATTTCAGAATTTAAATACATAAAATTTAAAAAAAAAGATAATAAAATAAAATAGCCTGATCTCTGATCTTGGATCGGCATTGGCAGAAAGATGGTGTAGAAGCTCGGCTCTTCTTCTCGGCATCCGTTGCTTCGAAGCAGCCTTTAACCCATAGCCTGGCTTCGCCCTGTACCAAAGCTTCACCTTGATCGGAGATATCAATTTTTGATGGCCTGGGGTCCTTTTTATAGAGCTAGGAGGGCTGGATATTTTTTCTAAAGGCAATATGGGACTAATAGCCTTTGTAATCATAAAAATATAAAGAAATTCGGATAAAATTTGAATCAAAATAGCTCTGATATGACTCTGCTAAATCTGATAAAATCCAGCCATTCAACAGGAATCCAACGGTCCAAAAATCATCAAAATCGGATGCAGATAAGCTCAGATCGGGTCGGATTAAATTCTGGCCGTTGGATCGCGCTTGATCGAGGAAATCTGGCCGCAAATCATGCGCTTCGGGAGTCTTGATCACCGCCGGCAGCGTTCTGGACCGTCGGATCATCGCCTGGATCGAGCGCTGCCGTCCGATGGTGATCCGCGTGATGTTTGTATCTGAATAAAATTCGGAAGCAACCACAGCCGTCCGATCCTGACCGCAAACAACCACATCCGTCCGATCGCGCAATAACTGTTCCCATGGACCGCGTGGACCGGCCGCACCGCACACCGCAACCAATCAGCGCCGCTGTTGTCGGACGAAAAGACTGAATTACCCTTGTGAGCCGCGATAAATTTCTGTAGACCCTTAAGGGGTCTAGGTCCACCACGTGGCAATCTCTGATTCGCCGGAATTTGCTGAGCTGGCGGTCCACGCCTGGATCGTGGACCGGCTGATGGCTTCAACGGCTGAGTCGGCTTGATGGCTCGGCTTGGCTTGGTGGCTCGGCTTGCGGAGCCGGCTGAGCCGTTTTCTTTTTTATTTAATTTTTATTTATTTTATATTTTTTAAAAATTCATATCTTTTTCATTTTAGCTCCGTTTTACTTGAAATTTATTTTTTTGTGATCAAAAAAATGATCTCTTTCTATTGATAATAAAATTTTATTTTTTAATTTTTATTAATTTTTATTATTTTTTAATTAATTTTTTAATTAATAAAAATATGAATTTTTTAAAAATTATATATAAATTGATTATTAATTCTTAAAAATTAATATCAATTAATTGATAAATTAATACTTTTATTGGTGAATTTATGATGCTTATCAGAAGCTATGGCTGCGAAAGTTTATCGACGAGCTAGGAGTGGCACCCTTCTTGGATGGTCCGATTCTGCTTTATTGTGACAGCACTAGAGCCATAGCTCAAGTGAAGGAGCCGAAGGCACATCATGTTAGATGTGTGCCTTAGAAAGCCAATTATTGGCTGACACATTCATTTTTCAGGACTTGTATTTTAACTTATAAAACTTTTATTATTAATAAAGGGCATTCTTATTTTTAGTCATGTTTATGTATCCATAATTTGTCCTAGAAATTAATGAAGATTTTGCATATTCTCAAAGTGTTGAGAATTTGAGACATACACTATCAGTGGTTAATTTTTCAATGCTTTCGATCGGAGGATCATCATAAAGGATAGTAATTGATCCAGTTAGATTGATGCATGATTACCTCCTGCATAGGTAGATGAGTCTCGAGTCTGTATTGTGGTGACACTTGGGTGATAATGCAGGTGGTTGTTAGAGAATAACTTACACCAACCATGACCATTATGAAAAACCATTTGGATGTCTACTCACTCATTAGTAGTATTCTTGATGCTACAGTGGTATGACTGGTCCTTTGACCTATGGTGCATTGGCTATTTGCAGTGAGACTGCTATAGTTTGATTGCACGTCTACTCGGTCCCTAGCCATTCGGATCCTTGCTATGTATGTTGGCTATGGTGGGTTTAGGTTCATTATTAAGAGTAGGATACACGTAGATGCAATTTATTGATCTTAGTAGAAAAGATATAGTCCTATGTGATTCACGAGATTGAGTTCAATAAGTCTTTTCCCAAAGCAAGAGTGAATTCTGGAAAGAAATTTCCATAAGATTCACAAGAGAACTCAAGTCAAGCCAATCTTACATATGACTGACGATGGGATTTAAAGAGTTATCCATGACCTCCATCAAGTTGGGACTTAGGATAGAAGGACTGAATCATATGATATTTGTACCTAGAGGTTCATACTTCCATTCTACTAGATTGCTACTACATACTATTAGGTATCACTAGTGGATTATGGGATCCATGAGCATCATCTTGATGATCGATGGTTCTCGATGGGCAGTGTTAAAATTGTTCCAATCCATCAAAAGAAATTTTGATGATATTATGATAGAGATTATAATGTATCTCACAACTAGATAGAATAAAACCTATGGGGTCATACATAAAAGAGATTTCTGTCTGATTCGATGATTAATCGATGATTATGAACTATTAAGAGTATAATTATTAATATAATTGATAATTAACTCAAGAAGGATAAATTAGTAATTTGATTACTAATTAGGCTTAATTTTATTAAGTAATAAGTTTTAGATCAAGTCTAACTGAATTGGATTCAGTTTGACTTCGATTGGGTTTGGTTTAATTGAGTTATGAGATAACTCAATTACAATGGAATCAATTTTTGATTTGATCTAAATTTGGATTCAATTAAATCTTAATTGGATTAGAATTTAATCTGATTAAAGACCTAATTAGATTAGGTTCAATTAGGTGTTTGGGTCTAAACCAAATTACTTTTGGTTTGAGGCTCAATCCAAAATCCTAGAGTCCATTATGTGAAGAACTCTTCCATGCACCACCCATTGTCCATGCCCCTTCTTTCCTCATGCAAATTTTAGATTTGTGTGAGGTTTTTCATATTTTTTCATCTCTTGGTCGACAACTTATCCTCTCATTTGGATATGGATAAGTTTTGTTTTAAATCTAAAATTTATTTTTAATTTTAGTTAGAGTTTGACTCTATCAGGACTCTATCAGGCGCCATATTAAAAAGATCTATCTTTGGGATGCCTCTAGAGGATTTTTAAGATTAGAAAAAAATTTATCTAACTACTAGACTGAGAGAGGGACTTCTTGGCATCCTCCCTTCCAAGTTTGAAGGAAAAACTCCATTGGTACAAGGCATGGGACTCTGAGGAAGAAGCTGCGTTGATGCTATCTTTCTTCTACCTCCACTGCTTCTTTGACTGAAGATCATCTTTTAGATCTGAAGAAGGATCAAATCAATTATCAAAGATCTTCTCTATAAGGAAGCTAACACCTCAAAGAGATAGACAAGCCTTGGATTAGATTGAATTTCATGTGGATACCTATAGAGGTTGGGTATTTGCGCGGCTCTAGGAACCTGTTAAGTTTTTTTGATCATTGACTGTGGACTTCTTCCACCCGCGATAAGGTATGAGATCTAATCTCATAAATTAATTTTATATTTCATATGTCTTAGATCCATATTAGGGAAGGATTTATATTTGATTTAATGCATGATAAAAATAGTTAATCTATTTTATTTCATTATGATTTTAAAATAGTCTTGAAATATATGCATGTAATCTGCCCTTTCTTATTTTCTAACACATCAGTGCACTAAGCATATTCTGCGTTGCTACAATCTTGTATGAGAGATTGTGGAATGAGATGATGTTGAGCTTCAAAAGATCGACTGAAAGGAGAACATGGCCAACCAATTAACTAAAGCCATTAGAATCAAAGAGTTCTACAATCACAAATGGAAGATGGATATTTGATACTATTCTGAATGGCTTTAGTCTAAGTGAGAGTTTGTTGGGTATTGTATTCTAAAACCAATCACTTAGATTGTTGATGGTTGAGTTGATTGTAAAATTATACTTAAATTATAAATAAATAAAATTATTATTCTGGCATTTTCATCACTCTTATACATCTTTCTATAATGAACTCTTCTATGATGAAGTACTTAGAACTAATTAGACTCAACAAAAGAGGATTTATTGTTTAGTCCTTAAATTTGATCACTACCAAATGATACATTGTTACATAGGATGACAATATTTATCGAGTGTAAGTTGTTGCATGCCATATGGGCTGATTGTCCTCTTAACCAAGGAGTATGAAGATACTGGTATGGCATGCAAGTAAAATATCGAGGTATATTTCACTAATCGCGATATAATTGCGGAGCTCTCTACTGTCAAGAGTTGCTCGCAAAGGATATGAGTATAAATATCTCTTAGATCTGATATCACCATGGTGACTTGCAAGCAACTCACTATACTTTGGTATCGGACTATCTGAATTTCTAATTCAATGATAGAAGGTTATTGGGTGCAGTCAAGTACTTATTTAGTTGGTACATAAGTTAAGATGGGATTTACCCATCTAAGTGTTGGAGTAAATGCATCACTGTATTTTAATTTAGCAAAATCTTAACTAGGATAGTCCATTCGATGGATACTGAATTTTGAAATACAATGTAGATGATTTTTTAGGGTTGATAGTTAAATCCTAGGTCATCTTTTGAGCATTTGAGTCAAGAGGATGAATTATACGATAATCATATACCATAGGTTCATGAATGTTGCAATGCGACTATTTGACCTATTCGGATATTAGGTACCATTGCTAGATGGTCACATCGATTAGTACAAAAATTAGTTCTTATGCTACCAACTTAGGGTTCGAATCTATGGGGTTATACATAATAGGAGTAACTACCTGATTTGATAGCTGATCAAGAATTCCAATGGTCTGGGACTCTAAGGTCAAAATTCTACTGGACTGAAACTCTATCACCAGGAGTCCCATTGGATTGGGACTCTACCTTCATGAGTTCTAGGACTCTAAGGTCAAAATCCAACTGGATTGGGACTCTATCATCAAGAGTCCCACTAGACTGGGACTCTACTTTTGCAAGTTCCACTGGACTAGAACATGATACTATTAAAGAATTAATTAGTAATTAGATTCCTAATTAGCTTAGTTTAATTGAGCAATGATGATTTGATCGAATCTGATTGAATTTGATTCGATTGGGTTTGATCCGATTAGGTTATGAGATGACCTAATCGCTATGCGAGATTCGAGCTTGATTTAATCAGGACCTGAACCTAATTAATTTTTAATTTGATTAGAATTTAATTGATTTTGATTAAGTCTAATTTAATTAAGTTTATCCTAGCCTAATTGATTTTGGACAAGTAGGTTTGGACTTAACCAATTAGGATAAAGTTCAAATGTTTAAATTCTCCCTACGCCTTGACTCTTTGACCTCACCTCTTCCCACGCACGTTATGGAATGTGCGTAAGTTTTCTCCATGCCATAATATGATGTTTGTGCCCTCTCTTATCTCCTTTTGACTTGATCTAAGCATTGGATTAGATTAGATTGAAGTCGAATTTTGAATTCAACTTGAATTGGTTGATTTGGTTGAAACCTCCTAACCCTCTCATTCTTATCTTGACTCCACGTCGCCCATGCTTTTGTCACACTTCTTCATGAGTTTTATTTAGAGTGGGTGCATAGAAGGAGAGTCCTTCAACTCGTTGCCCACCTGAATGGTGCGTTGGAGATGGATAAGATGCCACTTGAATTTAAATTCAAGTGGGAGGTTGAAACGAGTTCAACCTCTCCATCTTATCCTATCTTACATGCAAAACCCATCGAAGTGCATGCCTATCAAAATCAGATTTTTTTGGGCATGCACAAGTTTGAGAGTGGGACCATGCATGAGGTATCTGAGGGATTCTTGGAGAGAGAAAATTAGAGGGAAGCCACTTCCTGGGCAAGAGAAAATCCAAAGAGAGAGACTCTATATCGTTCCACTTTCTCTACCTATCTCATGTATTTTAAATGGTTTAACATGCGTGTGAATTTTTTTTGTGAAAAGGGTTTCATGAAAATAGAGAGAAGGGGGTGAAGGTCATCTGGGTGCAAGTTCTGAGTGTCTAAAAAATTCAAAGAGTCTAGATTTTAGGTTTTCGGATGTGGGTAACCCTAGGGTTTGGACCTAGGGTTCGGATGGTAAGTTCGAGTTCTATGAGCATCGACTGACCACCAAATTTGCCACACCATCTCGTCATCCTCCCTACAATATATCCTAATCTTCTAGAGTGTCCAAAAGATTGGAAGAAGATCATCGATCAGATTGATAAAGATCGATGATCAAAGGCTCCAACGAGGAGCTAGCACTCCGATGGAGCTAGTTGGGACCAGGAGCTCCGTGTGGACTGATCATAGAGGCCGAACAACTGTGCAACTATAACATTACATGAGGGGCTTCTTTCTATGGTTTTAGATTATAAAGTTCAGTTATCCATGCTCAGGTATTGTGTTCTAAACATAAATCGGTCGGCAAATATGATTTGCTGATAGGATGCATTTAATTTTCTATTACATATATACGTGTTTAGATCCAAGTGTAGGATTTTTTATTAGATCAATGCACGCATAAAATTAATATTAGATTAATTTTAGCTTCCATTGTAATTTATATTTAAAAAATTTTTGAAATGCATGCTTTAAATCTCGCACGATTTTCATTAGCCATACATTCTAATCACATGTTCCAACTCCGAGATGACTGCCAAACGAGCCTCTCCACCTTCCTATTCATGCCATTGTTTCTTTTTGAAGATCCATTTGAGCCTAATGAATTTTATCCCTTCTAGTAGATCAACTAGTATCCATACACTATTGATCTTCATGGACTTCATTTCGAATTTCATGGCTATGAGCCACTTCTCAGAGTCAGACCTCTACATGGCATCCAAGTAGATAATTGGATTCTCATTGTTCTCATCAAGCTCAATAGCATTACCATCTCAGACTAAGAAATTATAGTAATTATCTGATTGGTACTGTACTCTATCGGATCTTCTTAAATATGCCTCTTTAATGGACTTCGGATTTGATCTAATCAAATTAGGTTCTATAGGTTCACTAATTTGTGTCGGTTCTTCTATAGATCAAATTTTTTGATGTCCAACTTTTCAGGCACTAGTTCTTTCTCTAAGAAACTTCTTTTCTAAAAAGAATGTCTTACTACTGATGAACACCTTTTGTTATACAGAATGGTAGAAGTAATAACCCCTAGTTTTCTTGGGGTATCCTATAAATATACACCTATTAGATAGGGTCAAAGTTTATTTGTGTGCAAATATTTTACGTAGATCGGACAACTCCAAACCCGAAGGTGAGAGAGTCTAGAACTATGCCTGATCCATATTATATGGAGTCTTTGCGATAGATTTACTCAGAGCATTATTCAAAATAAAATAAGCAGTCTCAAGAGCATAATCCCTAAAAAAAAGAGACAGACTAGCAAACCCCATCATAGATCAAACCATGTATAACAAAGTTTGATTCCTTCTTTTCGATACACCATTATACTATGGTATTCTAAGAGGAGTCCATTATGAGAGATTCCCATTCTCTCCTAGATATGTCAAAAATTTATTGAATAAGTATTCACCTCCTCGATCCAATCGAAGAGTTTTATTACATCTTCTAGTTTATTTTTCTATTTCATTATGAAATTGTTTAAACATTTCGAATGATTCAGACTTCTATTTCATAAGATAGACGTACCCATATCTAGATAGGTAATTAGTAAACATAATGAAATAATGATATCCATCTCTAGCACTAATGTTGATAGGTTCATATACATCACTATGTACGAGACTTAGAACTTCACCACCTCTTTCACCTTTTTTAGTAAAAGATGGCTTTGTTATATTTCCAAGAAGATAGGACTCACAGGTTGGCAATGATTCTTAATCATTGATGTCATGGATATCCTCTTTGGTTAACATGTTTATTCTATTCTTATTAACATAACTAAGCCTAGAATACCTAAGGTATGCATCTATGATATTATCTAACTTAGTGCATTTGTTAGATGTGTATATTATACTAATAGGCTGTGATAAAATATAAATATCATTTTTTATTGTCCATATATTGTTGTAATATCATTCATAATGATATCATAATAAGCTTTCTTTATCGATAAATGATGACCATCTTTGGCCAAAAGGCCAACAGAGATCACATTCATTTTAAATGATAGACAATAGTAACAATCACTCAAATAACTATATTTATTTTAAAAATAAGCTTGACAATTCCTAAAGCTAGGACTAAAATAGGACTTCCATCCTCAACATTCAAGAATCTCTCACTATTTTTAAACTTTCTACTTACCTGTAGTCCTTGCAATGAGTTGCAAATATATATAGGACTACCGATATCCAATACCCAGATAGTAAAATCACAAATAGAGTAATTATAAAGTGTTATCATATAACACTCTTGATAAGCAACTTCTTGCTCTTTTCTCTTGTTCAGCCTATTGGGATCAAGAAAAGTAAGATATTGAGAACAATTCTTCTTTCTATGATCCTGCTTCTTACAGTAGAAGCACTCTACTTGATTTTGGTTAGTCTTAGATCTTATGTTTTGACTAAACTTAGAAGCCCCAGCACAAACCTCTTCGTGCTACTGAACCATATTCAACTTTTGATACTCATTATCGAAGTTGGGTCCCATAAGTATAGTACTATCTAATAGTGAATGAAGCAATTAGAGTTTAGCCTTAATCTGAAAAGAAAAGAGAATAAAGATTTATTAGTATATGAATTATTTTAAGCCTAAAGACTTGAATTTTAGTCAAAAGGTTTTTATTACTATTTTGTATGAATTGGTAGCCTCTACCTCCAATTTGAGAAGTTATATTAATTCTCTAGTAGGTATAAGAATCCACATAGACTGCACACAAGCCCGACTTTGGCCAGTCAATCCATGTACATCTATGGATAGGTTCTTAACCAATAGTTTCTCTAAACAACTTCTAGTAATTTAATTTTGCCCTAAAAATCTAATCAGTAGGCTTTGGCTTCCACTGAAAATGTCTGATTAGGTCCAACCATTAATATGACCATACTTGGTACATCTAACCAATGAATGATTAAGCCCAACTTTGATCGATTAACCTAACCACCATTAGAGAGACACTTTCAAGTTATCATATTATGAATGATAATTTCATTAGTCAATAAGCACCAGACCTTTAGGCTTCCAATGATTATTAAGTTAATGGATCTATTTGTTAGATATGTGTGCTCTAGAAGTCAGAATTGGCTGACACTTATAAAACACTTCTAGGGGCAAAATTATAATTTTGACTATAAATAATAAAATGGATTATTTTCTATCACATATGTGTATTTAGTATCTGTGATACATCCTTTGAGTTAATGGCAATGATAATTCTTATTTTCAAGAGTTGAAAATTTAAGACAAGAATTTTCATTATTAACTCATAAAATATTTTCGACCGTAGGATCATCATGAGGATGGTGATTGATCTGAAAGGTTAGTGTACAATTGCTTCTTTATAGTAGATGAGTCTTGAGTCTATGGTGTAGAGACACCACAACGAGAGTATAGATACTCGTTAGAGAATAAGGGCACTGAGCGTGACCACCTCGAGTAGTCATAAGGAAGTCTACCATCTCATCGATGACTGACTCGAAGCTGTAGTGGTGTGTCTAGTTCTTTGACCTAAGGTGCATCGACAGTTCATCTTGAGGGTGTTATAGTTTGACTACACCATGACTTGATCTCCTAGCCATTCAAAACCCTGAGGTGTATGTTGGTTATAGTATGTTCATTATAGGAATTGGATTGCACCAAGATGGAATCTATCTACTTCGGTGGATGAGGAGCGGCCCTATGATAATCATGAGAATCAAGTCCATAAGCCCATGGCCATGGCAGAGAGTGAAATAATAGAAAGAGTTTCGATTAAGATTTTCACATCAGACTTGAATCGAATGATTAAATCATATGATAGAAATTAGGGTTTGACGAGTTCACCTTAACCCTAATTTGATCGGGGCTCAAGATAGAAGAAATTAATCACACAAGTAGCTACACCAAGAGGTTCATCTTCAGTTTTGATGGATTGCCACCATATACTGCTAGGTGTTACTGATAGATTTTGGGAGCAATTAGAATGATTTAGATGATCGATCATTATAGTTGTCTGAATCAGAAGAGTTCTGATCCATCGAAAGGAGTTTCAATGATGTTGATGATGGAGATTACTGCATATCCCATTACCATACAGAACTGAACCTAACTGGGTCACACCAATAAGAGTTTGGATCTGGATATCATCAATTGGACTAACCCAGTTTAATTGATTTAAATTAGATTCAATTAGGTTCAAAAAAATTATGCTAGCACACGATTGAACCTAACATTCTTCTTTTTCTTTCATTAAAAGTTATCTCGACTGAGCCAAATGAGTTTGTGCTTACTCAGGTATCTTTACCTAGTCTGACTGAAGCTTGTCCAGGTCAAAAAGGGTTGTCTTAATTTATGAGATAGATTTAAGACAACACCTGCCATTTTCCGTCACTTGCTAATTCTTGTCCTTTGACTTTGGTCAAACATTGACCTTTGACCCTTGGACATCTGCCCATGTGTCATGCACTTATTGGAGAGTAGATAGGGGCTTGTCCTCTTTTTAGAAATTGGAAAGGAAGGGGTGCACACCTAGGATGGCATGCGCCCATGTATAGGGACGCTTGGAGTCCCATACGGATGGGACTCCAGGTTGCTTCTTGGATTCAATCTAGGTGACCCACACCTATAGACTTTGACTAGTCTTAGGTACCACCTTAGGATGAATTTGTGGGTCTCTCATCTAATTGGATCGGGTGATGTCATTCCAGCAATTAGATTTAGATCTGATTTAACGAAGCAACATGATTGACCAGGGTTATGTGGCACTGCATGGCGCAGCAGGGTCTATATAAAGACCTATCTGCGCCCACTTTTTATACAGTTCTCTCCTAGCCCATGCCCTAAGATTGCTCCTCTCCCTCCTCCATGCCATCTTTCTAATCCTCTCTCTCCTCTCCATGCCCAAGGCAGTTGGGCTTCAGATTAGTGCAAGTCAGACAAGAAAAGGCTGACGAAAAAGGAAGAAGGCAGCACTACTGCAGAGACGACGGGTGATCTTTAGAAGAAGTTTTGAAGATCCTCCAAATCAGATCCAGATCTAATTTTTGGAGAAAAAAAAGAGAAGGAGATCTTCAGATCTAGCCTGAGTGGATATCAGTAAAGGCCAGGCACTTGCATGGCTAGATCCAGAACCTCAAGCAATCAGCAAGATCATCAACGGGTAATCGAATTACCCATATCAAGGTAAAACTAATTTAGATTTAATTTAATTTATTTTTTTTATTTATTAGATCATAAAATTAGATCTAAAAAATATTATATCTGATTAGGATCTAAGAAAAAATTTTTAAAATATGCCTCTCGATTCAATCAAATCTGAACGAACCTGACCCCGATAAATCAGGATTTCCCCTTCAATCGGTATCAGAGTCAAGTTCTTATAAAATTTATTTAGATCTAATTTAATCTAATAAATTTATAATTTTAGATATCACATGAGATATGATTAGATCTAAAATTAAAAAATTAGAAAATTAAAATTAATTAATCTAGATCTAATATGTATGATATACATAACTAGACTAGGATTAGAATTGTTCCATATGTAGTCTAGTATAATCATAATTTTTATTTAATTAAATATAATTTTTAGATCTATTTATTTATTATTTTTTGATCTTATAAATATTATAATCTGATCTAAAAATAGAAAATTAATTTAATTTAATTTATTCATATGAGATATGATAGTTGCATATTTAGACTAGTTGTAGAATAGTTCTACAATAGGATATGGATTAAATTTTATTTGATAAGATTAAATTTAAATTTAATTTTTTAGATAATTATGAGATAATTTAGATCTGAAAAACATACATGCATGATACATGAGATGTATGCAAAATATATTTTAATTAGATCAATTTTCTTATATATGATATATACTTAGATCTAATTAGTTTTTGTAGATTAGTTGTATTTCTGATTAAGACGTTCTCCTTGGCTGTCCAGTCATAAGAATAAAGTAGGGCTTAAAGACTCTCTCATTTCATTCGATGGGATGTTCTTATGATGTGTAGGGGTGTTGCACGTTTGTCCTTAATCAAAAATTGAAAACTTAGTTTCTGCAAAATCCTAGATCCTGAAACCCTAGGATCTTATTTGCATGTTTTATTTTTGAACCCTAAACTTAATTAAGAATTAAGAATATAAAATATATTAGGTCTAAAATTAAGAATTTTTAGATCTAAGACATGTTCATAAAATTGGATTCGAGCTTGGATAGCTTAATTAGATCTAGCGGTTGATCAAATTGAATCAAGAGTTGGTTAGATGGGATCAACAATGCTTAAATTGACCAGCCTAATATGATTAAGTCTGGATCAAGATCGAGTCACGTGAGTGATCGATCAAGCTAAGACCTAATTAGGCTCAGCGGTTAGAGTCTGGATTGTAGGCTAATTCGATTGGTTCTGGCTCAACAATTTAGTGTCTAAGGTAAGTTTGGCAAATACGACCGACTAGTTTTTAATTGGGAGCTACTCGACTCGAATGCATTCTTATCGAGTTAATGGCATATCCCTTCCACCGATCTCACTTACCTGGCCATGTTTGTTGACTCAGTTCTAATCTGAGGTGGTCAATAATCTGAGCTAACCCATGCCACTAGGTTAGTCATAATAGTTATGACTATGTCAAGTCTAGTTTAATGAGACCTAAATCAAATCTCCCTAAGAAAAGATTAAGTCTAGGGTCTTCCACCATTGTAGATGTGTGGGCCCTTCCCGGGGTTGATTGTTCTCGGCTGGTAATAGTGGCTCAGTTGCATCGAAAAGATGCAACCATGTCTATTAGGCATTGGATGCTACAGGCTGGAGGATAGATTGGGCTCAATATTCTGGATACGATGAGAGACTCAATTAGAAATCCAATTTATGCAAATAGTGGGTCTGACTTAACTAAGGAGTGGATCAATATTCTGGATACAGTGAGATTCATGAATTAGGGACCAAGATTGGATGCATCATGATTACAGAATCATTGAACAAGAGTTGTTCACTCGTTGGCTAATCCATCACCAATAACTATTAGGTGAGGTGATGAGTCAGTCGGTGGAACTGCACCACCCACTAAAAATTAGTAATCATGAAGATCTTCTCATCTCTACAGAGGAAGTGTAGGGATCCAAAAAAATAGTAGGAGCTAATTTATTTAAAAATAAAAATTCTTAAATAAATTGATTAAGTCTTAATTATAGTATCTAACTAGAAACTTTCACTCTCTACAAGAAAATGTCTGCATCTAACCCACTAGCATGAATTCTGAACACCCATAGACTGACCAGACCAAATTATAAGGATTGGCTTTGAAAATTCAAAATCATTTTGGATTCCGAGAAGTTAACTCATGTATTGGACCAGGACCCTCGCACCTTACCAGCCATCTGTTAAGTAGAGAGTGTCTCTAGATAAGTGGATAGACGATGATAACAAGGCCAGAACTATATGTTGGGCTCGATGTCTGATGAACTTCAGTGCCAACATGAAGATATCAGAACTGCTCGCCAAATGTTGGCTTACCTACAGGAGATGTTTGGTGAACAGAGTCGCACAACCAAGTATTAAGTCATTAAATAATTGTTCAAGGCTAAGATACGTGATGGGCAGTTAGTCCAAGATCATTATCTGATGATGATCAAGGACATGGAAGAGCTTGAGAAGCTCGAAGTGAGGTTAGACTTGGATCTGCAGAATGATATAATTCTGCAATCCTTGACTGATGCATATGGGCAGTTCATCATGAACTACCATATGCATAAACTTCAAAATTCCTTGGCCGAACTTATGAACATGCTGATTACCGCTGAGCTTTCCATGAAAGATTCTAAAGGCTCAGTACTTGCTATAGAACGGACTTCTTCCAAGAGAAAGTCTTTTGGAAAGAAGAAGAAGTCTGTGAAAAAGTAGAAGGTGAAAGGAGGAAAGAAGAAAAAAGCAGAGCTGAAGAAGAAGGCCGCTAAAAAAGGAAAGTGTTTCCATTGCAACAATGATGGCCACTGAAAGCGAAACTGCCCTACTTACCTGGCCATCCTAAAGAAGAAGGAGGCAGATCCTTCTGGAGGTATGCTCGTTATTGAGTCTAACCTTACGATTTTTTTTGCATCCAGTTGGATGCTTGACTCTGGTTCTAGTGCTCACTTGTGCACTTCTATGTAGGGTCTTGAGGATAGCAGGAGGCTGAGGGATGGTGAGATGATCTTGTGCATCAAAAATGGAGCAAGAGTTGCTATCGTGGCCGTGGGAACATATCCTCTTCGACTACCATCTAGTTTAGACTTAGTATTAAAAGGTTGTTATTATGTGCCTGTAGCAAGTAGAAATTTGATTTCTATTTCTTGCCTTGTATTAGAAGGCTATGTAATTAGTTTTCTTAAGGACCATTGTAATATTCTTTATGAAAGAAAAAAAATTGCAAGTGGTTTTCTTATTAACAGTCTTTATCAGTTACATGTTGATGTATCTATTTTTAATTTTGAGCAAAATGTGAATGCCATAAAATCAAAATATCCTAGGGATAGCCATAATGATAGGTATCTATGGCACCTAAGATTAGATCATATAGCAGAAGATAGGGTTAACAAATTGATGAAAATTGGGCTACTGAGTTCGTTGACTTCTGAGTCCTATCCAATTTATGAATCCTATCTTCATGACAAAATGACTAAGCTCCATTTTGTAAGACATGAGGAAAGGGCCATGGATCTTCTTGCCCTAGTACATACTAATGTGTGTGGCCCATTTGATGTGCCGGCTAGAGGCAACTTAGTCTACTTCATAACCTTTACCGATGATTTATCTAGATATGGGTATGTGTATCTTATGAAACATAAGTCTGAAGCCTTTGAAAAGTTCAAGGAGTTCAAACATGAAGTAGAAAAGCAAACTAAAAAACCCATTAAGATTCTTTGATCAGATCGAGGAGGTGAATACCTTAGTCGAAAATTCTTAGACTATCTCAAGAAAAATGGCATAGTCTCTCAATGGACTCCACCAAGAACACCTCAACTCAATGGGGTTTTAGAATGGAGGAATCGGATCCTATTAGATATGGTCCGATCCATGATGAGCTACACAAACCTTTCTAATTTTTTTTGGGGATACTGTTTGTTGACTGCAATATACTTACTAAATAGGGTTCCTTCTAAAACCGTTCCTACCACACCATATGAGATATGGCATGGTAAGAAACCAAGTCTGAGTCATCTCAAAATTTGGGGTTATCCGGCTCATGTCAAAAGACAACAAGCGGACAAGTTAGACTTTAGGTCCTTTAGAGCTCGATTCATAGGATATCCTAAAGAGTCATTAGGATATTATTTCTACATTCCAAAAAATCATAATGTAATTGTGAGTTGACATGCCATTTTTCTTTAAAAATAGTTTATTCAAGATGGCGGCATTAGACAGCAGATTAAGCTCAAAGAGAAAGTCTCATAAGAGCAACAAACTAAGGACCAAATGGAACCAAATTAGGTTAAGTCAATCAATACACTACCTCCTCTACCTCATAGATCGAAAAAGATTTTCTGTCCCCCTGAGAGGTACTTAGGTACTATTTCAGAGGATGTAGAGAAAATATTCCTCGTAGGTAATAGGGTTCATAGTAATGATCCCAAAACCTATAATGAGGCGATATCAGATATCGACTCCGAAAAATGGTTAGAGGCCATGAAGTCAAAAATTGACTCAATGCACTCAAACCAAGTCTGGACCTTGATAGATCCTTCAGAAGGTATGGTACCTATTAGATGTAAATGGATCTACAAGAGAAAGATTGGTGCAGATGGGAATGTGAAGACATTCAAGGCTAGATTAGTAGCAAAAGGTTATAGTTAACGTGAAGGCATTGACTATCAGGATACCTTTTTACCAGTAGCTATGCTAAAATCCATCCGCATATTGCTTGCTGTTGCAGCCTATTTCGATTATGAAATATGGCAAATGGACATGAAAACGGTATTCGTAAATGGATATCTTGAGGAAGATATCTATATGGAATAGTCGTTAGGTTTCACATCTAGTGATGATGATCATAAGATTTGCAAACTGCAAAGATCCATATATGGACTTAAGCAAGCATCTTGGAGCTGGAATACTCATTTTAATGATGTGATCAAAATATTTGGTTTCATCAAAAATGAGGAGGAGCCATGTGTCTTCAAAAAGGTCAATGGGAGCGCTGTTGTCTTCCTCATATTGTACATAAATGACATCCTCCTTATTAGGATTGATATTTTCATGTTGACCATAGTTAAAATATGGTTATCTAAAGAATTTTTCATGAAAGACCTAGGAGAAGCATCCTTTATTCTATGAATTAAGGTCTATAGAGATAGACCGAATAGGATGCTAGAACTTTCACAGAAGATGTACATAGAGGAAGTACTAAAGAGGTTTAGTATGGAAACTCTAAGAGGGGTTTAGTACCCTTCAGGCATGGCATTCATCTTTCCAAGAAGATGTGCCCTAGCACACCTAAGGAAATAGAATGCATGAGCAAGATCCCTTATGCTTCAGCAATAGGGAGCCTCATGTATGCCATGTTATGTACATGACCTGATATAGCCCATGCCGTGAGTGTCACGAGCAGATATCAATCGAATCCAGGTGAAGAATACTGGACTTCTATGAAATGTATCCTTAAGTACTTGAGAAGAACTAAGGATATGCTGTTGGTCTTTGGTAATGGAGAACTCCAAGTCCAGGGGTATACAGACTCGGATTTTATGTCTGATGTAGATGATCGAAAGTCGACATCTGGGAGTCTATTTTTGTGCAATGGTGGAGCTATCAGTTGAAAAAGTTTTAAGCAGATAGTGATAGTAGATTCCACCATGGAAGCAGAATATATCACTACGTCAGAAGCTGCAAAGGAGGCATTCTAGTACAAGAAGTTTACCGCAGAGATCGGAGTGATGCCATCAGATGCCATTCCTCTGTACTATGATAATAATGGCGCCATAGCCTTTGCTAAGGAGCCGAGGTCTCACCAAAAATCCAAGCACATCGAGCAGCGATATCACCTCTTCCGCAATTACCTCGAGAAGGGTTATGTCGAGGTCAAGAGAGTCGACTCCACAAACAATGCGGTAGACTCGCTTACAAAGATATTGGGCTAGCAAAAGATCGAAGTCCACCTTGAGAAGATGGGACTTAAATTTATAGCCAATTGGCTTTAGGTCAAGTGGGAGTTTGTTAGATATGTATGTCCTAGAAGCCAAAATTGGCTGACACTTGTAATACACTTCTAGGGGCAAAATTATAATTTTGACTATAAATAATAAAATGGGTTATTTTCTATCACATATGTGTATTTAGTGTCTATGATACATCCTTTGAGTTAATGGCAATGATAATTCTTATTTTCAAGAGTTGAAAATTTAAGACAAAAATTTTCATTATTAACTCATAAAATGCTCCTGATCGTAGGATCATCATGAGGATGGTGATTGATCTGAAAGATTAGTGTACAGTCGCTTCTTTATAGTAAATGAGTCTTGAGTCTATGGTGTAGAGACATCAGAGCGAGAGTACAGATACTCATTAGAGAATAAGGGCACTGAGCGTGACCACCTCGAGTAGTCATAAGGAAGTCTACCTTCTCATCGATAACTGACTCGAAGCTATAGTGGTGTATCTGATTCTTTGACTTGAGGTGCATCAGCAGTTCATCTTGAGGGTGTTATAGTTTGACTACACCATGACTCGATCTCCTAGCCATTTGGAATCCTGAGGTGTATGTTGGCTATAGCATGTTCATTGTAGGAATTGGATTGCACCATGATGGAATCTATCTACCTCGGTGGATGAAGAGCAGCCCTATGATGATCATGAGAATCAAGTCCATAAGCCCATGGCCATGGTAGAGAGTGAAATAATAGAAAAAGTTTCTATTAAGATTTTTACATCGGACTTGAATCGAATGATTAAATCATATGATAGAAATTAGGGTTTGACGAGTTCACCTTAACACTAATCTGATCGAAGCTCAAGATAAAAGAACTTAATCACACAAGTAGCTGCACCAAGAGGTTCATCTTCAGTTTTGATGGGTTGCCACCATATACTGCTAGGTGTCACTGGTGGATTTTGGGAGCAATTAGAATGATTTAGATGATCGATCATTCTAGTTGTCTGAATCAAAAAAATTCTGATCCATCGAAAGGAGTTTCGATGATGTTGATGATGGAGATCACTGCATATCCCATTACCATACAGAACTGAACCTAACTAGATCACACAAACAAAGGTTTGGATCTGGATATCATCAATTGGACTAACCCAGTTCAATTTATTTAAATTAGATTCAATTAGGTTCAAGGAAATCATGCTAGCACATGATTGAACCTAACATTCTCCTTTTTCTTTCATTAAAAGTTATCTCAACTAAGCCAAATGAGTTTATGCTCACTTAGGTATCTTTACCTGGTCTGATTGGAGTTTGTTCAAGTCAAAAAAGGGTTTTCTTAATTTATGAGATAAATTTAAGATAACACCTACCATTTTCCATCACTTGCTAATTCTTGTCCTTTGACTTTGGTCAAACATTGACCTTTGACCCTTGGACATCTGCCCATGTGTCATGCACTTATTGAAGGACAGATAGGGGCTTGTCCCCTCTCTAGAAATTGGAAAGGAAGGGGTGCATGCCTAGGATGATGTGCACCCATGGATAGGGATGCCTGGAGTCCCATACAGATGGGACTCCAGATTGCTTCTTGGATTCAAACTAGGTGACCCACACCTATAGACTTTGACCAGTCTTAGGCACCACCTTAGGATGAATTTGTGGGTCTCTTATCTGATTGGATCAAGTGATGTCATCCCATCAATTAGATTTAGATCTAATTTAAAGAAACAACGTGATTGGTCGGGGTTATGTGGCACTGCATGTCGCAGGCAGGCCTATATAAAGACCTATCTACGCCCACTTTTTATAGACTTCTCTCCTAGCCCATGCCCCAAGGCTGCTCCACTCCCTCCTCCATGCCACCTTTCTAATCCTCTCTCTCCTCTCCACACCCAAGGTAGTTGGGCTTCATATTAGTGCGAGTCAGGCAAGAAAAGGCTAACGAAAAAGAAAGAAGGCAGCACTGCTGCAGAGACGATGGGTGATCTTCAGAAGAAGTTCCGAAGATCCTCCAAATCAGATTCAGATCTAATTTTTGAAGAAAAAAAGAGAAGGAGAAGATCTCTAGATCCAATCCAAATGGATATCGGTAGAGGTCAGGCGCTTGCGTGGCTAGATTCAGAACCTCAGGCAATCAGCAAGATCATCAATGGATAATCGGATTACCCATATCAAAGTAAAACTAATTTAGATTTAATTTTTTTATTTATTAGATCATAAAATTAGATCTAGAAAATGTCAGATCTGATTAGGATCTAAGAGAAAATTTTTAAAATATGCCTCTCGATCCAATCAGATCTGAACGAATCTGATCCCAAGAAATCAGGATTTTTCCTTCACTATTATCATCCAACTTAATGGAAGACTATAACTCAGTTATCCCCATAATTTTATCATTTTAAAGACCTAATATTTTAGAAAATTTGATTTTTTATAATTTGAGGATAGAGAAGATATGGACCAAATTGCTCCCACTGACTTCATCAAGTCAAATCCTCTTATTGACTTCTCAAGTCATTGCTAAGGATAAGGATCAATTTCGATCCATGGGCATCTATATCAATCTCGCTGAATAAAGTCAGTCACACTGATTTACCTATATGACATGATTAGCTTGAATCATTGAGCAACCTATTCAGAAGCTGACTAACCACATTGGCTAGGTAAGTGAGATCGGTGGAAGGGTCTGCCAAAGCTTGCCTTCGATACTATTTGAAATGGCTAGGTAAGCGGGCTACCAATTAAAGACCATTGATCTGAAAATGCTAGACTTATCTTATATACCAATTGATTTATTAGTTTCGATTTAGTTTGCTTAAAGACTTGGGCTCGACCACTGAGCCACGATCAGGTCCATTTGTTAAAATCAAATGTATGGACTATGATCAACTACAACTATTAAACTGATCTATAGAGAAAAAATGATATAATCCTAATTAACTATTAATTAGGTTTGATCATTTTCTTAACTTAGTTCGTATTTAATTCAAACCATAGGTCTAACCTAGTTAATGACTTGAACTGCTAACCCATTAATCCATGATTTTTGAAATTGACTTAGGATCTTCAAATCATAAATCTAGATCCTAAACAACACTTAATTCTTTATTAAGTTCAAGGCTGATGGGTTGGGGTTCGGAACCTTAAAACTACATTTTGATTTCATTATTTTTGAAAAATTTTTAAATTTATAAATAGTTTGCATTGAATCATATTTAATTTATAGTTTTAGATCTGAATTATTTCAATGTTCAGATTAGATCCTACGATTTTGAATCTAGGGTTTTATAGAAAGTAATCTTTGAATCTAAATTCTACAAAATATATATATCACATATATAAATTTTAGATTCAAAATTAAAGCTACAAATCCAACATATGCAACAAAAGAATTTAGATTTAAAACATGAAATTCATTATATAGATCTTATTTAAATAATAAAAAATTAGATCATAAATCAATTAATTTTAGATTTAAAATTTAAAAATAAATCATAAATTGATTGAGATCTCATCTAACTTATTTATGATTTATAATTTTTAGATCAGCACATATTATGACAACCTTTCCATTATAAAGGGTAAACATTATAGTAGGACATCTTTATAATCAATATGTGTGATCTTAACATTATTTAGATCTCATATAAAAAATCTAAAATAGATTAAAAATTTATTTATTTTAAATTTAAAATTAAAAAATAAATCATAAATCTATTTAGATCTTATCTAACTTATTCATGATTTAGATTTTCAGATTTGCACATACTAGGACAATCTTTTTATTGTAAAGGATAAACTTTATAGTAGCATAATCTTATTATTGCTCCAAGAATTAATTTTGATGATTATAAAATATTTGAGAGAATTATTAATAAATTTAGCTTGGAAAAAGATTTTTTATATTTCAGGAGCAAAATCATAATTTTATCAAGTTTTGATCTGAGATCCTCAAGAGCAAGTATAGAAGATTTCTGATCTTTTGAAGGTAGTTTCATAATTTTTGGACATATTTTGGAAGAAAATCAAGTTTGAAGCAAAAGGATCGATCCCTAAGTCATCTCGTGCTGAAATGGGCTGCTCAGCACACTGTCTCTATGCCAAGGGTCGACCCTAGGGTTGACTTCTACTGTTTCGAAGGCCAAAAATATAGAACAGTCAATTTTCTGAATTTTGTCTCAAAGGTCGACCTCGAGGTTGATCCCTATGCCAGAGGTCGACTCATGAGTCGACCCCTATGATGAAAATTTTCTGCAATAGCTAGTTTTATCCGATTTTGATAGCTTTTAATGATTTCTTTAAGGTCTCCAACAGCTATAAATCTTATTCAAGATTCTCTCCTCCACCCATTAAAGATTTAAAAGGCTATGAAAAAGAAAAAAAATATAAGAGATTTCAAAAAAAATTTAATTCAGTCCTAAGCAAAAGTCATCTTCAAGTAAAAAGGCTTTCATTTCAAGTTCACCAACCTCTGAAGAGCTCATTCAAGTCTCCAACAACCTTAAAAAAAATCATAAAAGCATCCTCCATTATTATGAAAAGTATTCTTAATATTTTATTTGCTCATTAAGGGACCTATATTTGTATTTAATTGTCATTAACTCCTATACTCTACTATATTATTTTGTTTCAAGTTTTGGAAGGATTTTAAAACTTGAGAGGGTTGATCCGAGCCATAAATCGGAGTATGTAGGATTGGCTTGTACCTATAAAATAAGTATGCTAGCTTAGGATAGCTAGGATCAGAGGTACTGACATTGTATTCTGGTTGAATACATTTAGTGATTTTTGAATTTTCAGATAGGATCTTGGAGAGTGGATGTAGGTGCAAGAAAAGTACTGAACCACTATAAATCTTGCTTATTTATGATGTACATGCTATCTTTCTTTTCTTAGTTTGTTAAATTTTTCCTCTTAAATCTTTTATATTTTTATCTAACCTAAATTGCTTTATACACATGACTTGCATATCATCATTTAATCTTGATATCTTTAAATTAGTTTTAAAATTTTAAAAATCCAATTCACCCCTCTCCCCCCATCTTGGATTGTATAGCTAGGTAACAAGTGGTATCAGAGTCCGGTGCTCTAGCCCTACTTTGATTTAACCATCAAAGAGCCAAAGATCTATGGCAATCCAAGTTAGTATTTCTTTAGCCGAGGGACAGTCGACCTCCACTTTTCAATGGATCAAACTATACCTATTGAAAAGCTCAGATGAGAATATTCATACAAGCACTTGACTATGATATGTAGAGTATCATAGTTAATGGACCACACACACCCACTAAGATAATTGATGATATGGAATCAACCAAATTCGAAAGAGAATGGGATGAGGTTAATAAGAAAATGGCTCAACTCAATGCAAGAGCCATGAATGTTTTATATTGTACTTTAGATGCTAATGAATTTAATCACATTTCAACATACATATCGGCTAAGAAAATATGAGATAGGTTAGAAGTAACTCATGAAGGCACTAATCAAAAGTTAAGGAGTCAAAAATTAACATGCTTGTGCACAGATATGAACTTTTCAAAATGGAGCATGATGAGTCAATGACTAAAATATTTACTAGATTTACGAATATTATAAATGGTCTTAAAAGTCTTGGCAAGTCTTATTCTAACAGTGACCTTGTAAGGAAGATTCTTAGATCTTTGCCAAGGACATGGGAGGCCAAAGTGACTGCAATCCAAGAAGCCAAAGATCTAAATATTTTATCCTTAGAGGAGCTTCTAGGATCACTAATGATGCATGAGCTAAGCATGAAATAACATCAAGAAGAAGATGTCAAGAAAAAGAAGATAATAGCCCTTAAATCTACCATTTAATAAGATGAGAAATCCGATGAAATGGAAGATGAAGAATAAGATGAAGAAATAGCCCTCATCATAAGGAAGTTCAAGAGATTTTTGAAGAGAAAACAAGGGATGAGGAAGAGGCCACCTACCAAAGGAGAGCATAGCAAAGAAAAGGATATGGAGCAGCCCTTTATTTGCTATGAATGTAAGAAGCCAGGATACTTTAGGTTTGAATGTCCTCAACTTAAAAAGATTTTCAAAAAATATAAGAAAAAGACTATGGTGGCAACATGGAGTGACAGTGATGACTCAAGCTTCGAAGAGGAAGAAGCTCATGAACAAGCTAACCTGTGCCTTATGGCACATGAAAATATGGTAAATGCTAAAATCTCAAATGAATTTACATTCAAAGAACTTCAAGAAGCCTTCTATGATTTAGTAGATGATTTAAAGAAATTAGAAACTAAAAACAAAGATCTAAAATTTAAGAATCAAGTCTTACTAAAAGAAAATAAAATTATCCTAAGTGAAAAACTAGTCTTAACTCAAGAGAACCTAAATTTAAAAAATGAAATCGACAAGCTAAAATCGATAGTTGAAAAATTTATTTTAAGTTCAAATAAACTTCATATGATTCTTGAAAATCAAAAGACCAGTCTGGGCTATAACCTCCTAAGAAAATAAAAATTTTTGAAAAATATTTTTGTAGATTCATAAAGCAAAAAATTTTTAAATATTACTTGCTTTAAATATGATAAACTAGGATACAAATCTTATACAAGTTTCTCTAACAATTTAAATGTAAAGAAAATATGGGTTCCAAAAGAAACCATTGTGACTAACCTTAAAAAACCCAAGAAAACTTGGGTACCTAGAGTAAGGACTTGATTTTGCATGTAGGTGTGTCTTGCATCGAAAGGAGAAAATCAAAGATGGTATCTTACTAGCGGATGCTCAAGACACATGATCGATAATAAGTCCCAATTCACCATGCTTGATGCTAAAAATGGAGGAATGATCACCTTTGGAGATAATGGCAAAGAGAATATTATCGATATAGGTAACATTGGTATCATTCTCTATAAGTATATTGAAAATATTTTATTAGTAGATGGTTTGAAATACAATCTCTTAAGCATTAGTCAACTTTGTGACAAAAGTTACAAAGTTATTTTTGAATCTTCACTATGCATTGTAACTAGTCCCAATGAAGATGACATTAAGTTTGTTGGATATAGACATGGTATTATTTATATGGTAGATTTGGATGATCTTTCTATGATAAACATGTAATATCTAGTAATTATAAATGCCAAAATTAATGAGACTAGTTGACTTTAGCACCATAGGCTTGCACACATTATTATGCATTCACTTTCAAAGCTTATCAAAAAAATTAATTATTGATTTACCAAAATTGAACTTTGAAAAAGATAAAATTTGTGATGCATGCCAACTAGGTAAACAAACTAGAGTTTCATTCAAATCTAAGAATATTGTTTCAACTTCTAGGCCATTGAAACTATTGCACATGGATTTGTTTGGTCCTACAAGAATAACAAGCTTAGGTGAAAAATATTATGATTTTATAATTATCGATGACTATTCATGTTTTACATGAATTTTTTTTGGCACACAAAGATGAAACTTTTTATGTTTTCTCAAAGTTTTACCAAAAAGTTATAAATGAAAAAGAATTTTTAATTCAAAGCATTCGAAGTGATCATAGAACCAAATTTGAAAATCAAGACTTTGAAAAATTTTGTGATGAAAAAAAAATAAACCATAATTTTTCAGCACCTAGGACAACCCAACAAAATGGGGTGGTAGAAAGAAAAAATAGGATTCTAAAAGAAATGGCTCGTACCATGCTATGTGAAAGCAACCTCCTAAGATACTTTTGGATGGAAGCAATTAACATGGCATGTTACATCTTAAATTGTGTCCTAATTAGACCAATTTTAAAGAAAACATCTTATGAGCTTTGGAAAGAAAGAAAATCTAACATTGCATATTTTCATGTTTTTGGTTGTTGATATTTTTTTTTGAACAATGGTAAAGAAAAACTAGAAAAATTTGATGCAAAATTTGATGAAGCTATTTTTCTTGGTTACTCATCTTTTAGTAAAGCTTTTAAAGTTTTTAACAAAAGAATTTTAGTCATAGAGGAGTCAATACATGTTTTTTTTGATGAGACTAATGATCTTCCATTAAGAAAGAGTGAGGGTACTGATGATGCAGATCTTCTTATAGAAGGAATGAAGGAGATCATCCTAAAAAAATCAATAATTCAAAATGAAAAGAATCATGAAGACAAGCAAAAAAATAAAAGTGAAGGATAATAAGAACAATCTCAAGGTATAAATGATCTTCCAAAAGAATGGAGGTATGTTCACAATCATACCAAAGAACTAATTATTGGTGATCCTACACATGGGGTAAGAAGTCGCTCTTTACTTTGAGATGTATACAATCATTTTGTATTTATTTCTCATTTTGAACCTAAAATCATA